>JANBQV010000010.1:0-245036 GCA_027577495.1 Coemansia sp. RSA 720
AAACCTAATCCAATATATGATGTCATATATGTATAATACATGTGACATGATACATATCTCACATGATTATACAACAAAGGCCCTGCATCCACATTCTCTGCAGGGCAAGGCTTGTGTTTACCCTCTGGGGTCAGGAGGGTTAGCTTGTGGGTGTTGTCACATGACTTCCACCAGACTTGCATAACACTGATTAAAACTAGGCCCTAATCTGTTAGGGCATTGTATAAGAGCTGGTGCTTATACAACATTTGGTGATACTATTTTATATTTAAATAGGGGCACTTGCTGTGGGTAATGTGAGCATGTCATGTGATCAGTGGCAGCCATGGTAGCAATATTCACTGCTACTGTTATGCAAGAAACATTTAAATACTTGTTAATATATTTTTGCTAAACATTTCCTTTGTGGCACATATATTGCCATCATTTTATTTAGTCTCTAATCAACTGATCTTAAATAACAGTTGATATAGCAACTGTAGACCCAGTGCCTTTTCCTATTTCAAATACCATTACAGCATGAGATGATAGCATTATCTTAATTTCAAGTTAAGCATAAAGATAAATATAAAATGTGTATTATTCCTTTGTATATGGTTTTATAGAATATAGCTTCAGTTAAAAGCACATGCCAGCACCAGGATATATATAAGCAATATGGATTAGTTAAATAGCGATTATACTATTTGGGAACATAGCAGATAATATTTATTCAATAGGATCAATAGGATATATTGCATGTCACCTTTAAATGTTTTGTAGTCTTATTTTAAAAGGGCTCCCGCTTTGCCATGGACTGATTTCTTGTCTGTTCAAGTTCTATATCTGGGGTACTGGTCACCAGTTGGCAGAGTACTCAAACTCTTTACTACTAGTTGTACTAGGCAAGTTGTGCACATTTCTTGAATCCTATAAATAAATATTGATTTTATTACAACAAAACACACTTGATAAAAAGGGCTATCCACTTTGGTCATTCTATCCATTTCCATGGCTTACTGATCTGCATACTGTAGTGACTCAAGTCAAGGACTGATATTTGTATTCCAATATTTGATACACATTATTTGATAAACAAATATCCAATACTAATGAAATGCGATATATTTTATGCATGTATGTTTGCCTACTCAATCCGGCCGCGGTCAGCACACATGTCACAGGGTGGTGGGGTGTGCCCTAGCCGACTACGAACATCTCGTGCGGCCAGGCTATCACGGACATTTGGATTACGAAAGTATGATTGACCCATGCAGTTAGGGCACGGACTTCCTCGACCAGGCAGGTGTTGCAAATATGTAGGCTGTCTACTGTTGTTACTGTTCTGTGTGGATTGATGCGACGGAGCGCTGGGATTGCTATAGCAAGTATTATTTGTGTGTGAGGGTGGGCCCAGTATGTCATCCACAAATCTGAGTAATGACGAATGAAAGCGTGGATGATTATTTTTGACAAACAACCCGACCGGGCAACTGCAAGGAACCTTGTAGTTTAGCCAGCCAGAGTTATGGCATGCTGGGCATTCTGTAGTGTAAACTGCTGCCTGAGAGCCGCTGCCGTTGTTCCTGTGGCCACCAGGGGACAATGGCAAGCCATTGACTACTCTGACTGATGTCGGGTTGTCGCGCATAGTCAAGTATGAAATAAAGCTTGGTTCCGCTCGTTGTTGCGAGGTTGCATATCGCATAAGCGGAAGAGATACGCGAGTGCGCGGACTCAAGTGTGGGGCCGGCCCCATGCGCTCGTAGCCAGCATTCAGTCGCGAAGGGAGCCGGGGGTTCATGGGCACAGGTCCTGAGTTTGCGTTTCCCCGGCGCGGCAGATGTGGTACCGGACTGGCTCGGTAACTTCGCGAATAGTTGCTACGTGGATCCGATGGATTGATTACAAGGTGGGCAGGTTGCGCTCGGACAATAGGTGTGCCGGCGCCTGCATCCAACGACTCCTCGTGCGCCCCAGGAAGAGGCGTGTACGCTGGCGGGTCATCGTCATCAAGAAAGTGGTGTTGTGTAGCCGCCATGGCCGTCGCAAATATTTAGTCAACAAAAAGAGGCCGAATTCACAAAATGCAACGAATAAAAATAGAAAGAAGCAATAAAAGAGTTGAGCAAGGCAAAAAGACAAGCGCGTTATTGAGCATTCTTTTTCCACAGGGCTTGGCATCAGCTGCCACTGCTGTCTCGCCTGCGGTTTTTCTTTTGCAAGGCCAGACTTTAGAATTATTAATGGCGCAACTGCTACGTCTTGGCCGCATAAATGTGTGCAATCACCCCATCACGCCAAAAAAAACATATCACTTGAACAAGCAAGCCCAAGAAATCTCTGCTAGCCTCAACCTAAAGTCTTGGCGCAGGCTTGTCTAGCTACAAAAAGCAAAACTAGAAAAAGCTATTTGCTAGCTTCAAAATCCTAGCACCTTGGCGCAGCGGAAGCGCGCAGGGCTCATAACCCTGAGGTCCTAAGATCGAAACTTAGAGGTGCTAACTTTTTGCTACTGCGACAGTTGCTATTCTTTTACAACTCGGGTCTCCCTATGGCAGGCGAACAAGGGCAATTAAGTGCAATTGTACCAGTCAAATCCGTTTCCAGATCTTACTGCGAGCCATCTGGTCATCGCTATTTCTTTTTTGTGTATTCATACATTTAGCAGTACACGCTCGATTGTGAGCTGAGCAGAGGTGAGCGCTTAGCTGGTATGCTCTGCGTGTCATGACGAGGATAAAATGGCACCCGGCAGGCCCAGTAGTTTTGAAATTGAACATCATCGCTACTCTGGCCGAATCTCTTACTTTTTATTCAAGTTCGACATGCGCTTCATTTTCGTTACCGCACTGCTTGCCTGCGCCGCGCTGGCCGCACCACTCCCCGCCGAGCACGTTCCTTATGACGGAACTCTTGGTGGCGTTGTCAAGACTCTGTCGGGTCTGACTGGAGCCGTTGGTGACCTTGTCAACCAGCTGACTAACGATCTTGGCCAGGGTCCCAAGTAATTACAAGCATTATTAGCGTTTTCAGTTTAATGGGTCTTTAGTGATCTGTTGTCGTAATACATTATTCCAATTTAAAAATTCGAAAACTGCTAGAAGCCACTTTGTTCTAATGTTGCATAGGCCGAAACATCGCCGCTTTCATATTTCCTATCCGAATATGACGATATCTAGTTGACACTGTCTTCTATTATAGTAATGTAGCATTGTTCAAGCACATCTTGTCATACAGGTGGCGTTGTGTTTACTTTTCAGGTAAACGCGCTAGTTGTTTTAGGGCACGATTGTACGCAGCTCGACGTTTTAATAAGCTACTGCCTGGCGTGTCACAGTTTGCTTGTCGAGGTGGCAGGCAGCACAGACAACAATGAGAACACATTTTTGAATTGGACATTCTGTGTTTGTAGAGTTAGTAGCAGACCGCCACTGTTTGTGAGGGGCTGGGCAGGTATAAATGGCATTCGCGCACCCCAAGTCCAGCAATGAGTACTCCATAGCCGTTCCTGCTGCCTTTTTGATATATCGCATCTCCACCTTCATTCTCACCATGCGCACCTTCTCCGTTATTGCCCTTGTTGCTGCCGCAGCCTCCGCTTCTCCGCTGGCGATCAGACAGGAAATTGTCGGACAGTCTGGCGCAGATGCCAACATGGTCAACGGACCGACTGCGCTCAGCAACCCAACCGTAAACAACGGTGCGCTCAAGGAGGGTTCAATTGACTCCTCGACGTCACTGGACGGAGCAACAATTGTAAACCCTGTTGGCAACTCACTCACGGGCATCAACAACAACTTTGACTTCCACGACAACATTCTTGAGAACCCCAATGTCAACGCTGCGCAGAACACTGAGGGCGGTGCCGTTGTAGGCAACAATAACCAAATTTTCCCAGGGCTTGGTGGGTCGTCGCACATTGTATTCCGGCGTCAGGCACCAGTTGAAGTTAGCAACGTCAACGCACCGGCGGCCATTAATGATCCGACAGTCAACAATGGAGCGCTCACTGAGGGTTCGGTGGACGCAGACTTGTCGTTTGACGGTGCCAACGTGCAGAACCCGGTTGGCAACTCGCTAGCACAGATCAATGACAATACCGATGTGTCGGACAACAACTTTGTTGACCCGAACTGGAACACGATTTCGAACAACAACGGTCCGGCAATGGCCGGCAACGACAACACCTTCATTCCTATCAACAACCAGGGTATGATAGTTAACCTGGATCCTGGCTTTATGGCCGGACAGCAGGCGCAGCAGGCCGCGCTCATTAACCACTTTGTGCACCCAGGACTATTCTAATGCTAGATTTATAGTAGATGAAATACACACACATCTATAAATTTAGGATATATAGAGACAGCACGAATTAAAACGTGAAATATGCCTGAACTTATTGAGTGCGGGGATAGCCCACGCAGGACAGGATGTACAGGATACCGAACCGATCGAGACTCTTGTTATTTGTGTTGTCATTAGTGATGACATTAACCACACTGTTAAATACAAGATGTGTGACAATCAACGCACACCAAGCGCAAGAGCACATCCAATTTGCTGGTACACGCGCGTTTAATCTGCTTGCGTTTAGGGCCAGGCCACGCGTAGATATCTATTCACCGATCTATCTTGAGAATAGATCAGCGTGTCGCTAGTAAATGCAACCGAGCTCTGCATATAAAAGACAGGCTCCAGGAGTGTGTAAGTGCAGCCCTCATCGCATTACGCATTCATTCAAATAATCCAAACATTAGCATTTCTAAACATAACATGGTCACTTTCTCGAGCCTACTGGAGTCGCCAACGGCATACAAGGCAGTGCTAGTTACCGGCTGCGATATGTACGCTGGATACCAGATTGCGCTGGATGCCCTTCAGCACAAGGGCAAGCACTACAAGTGCGTGTATGCGGTTTACTACAAGGAGAACGATATGGTGCATCATCTCAAGAAGCATGGAGCTGACTGCATCAAGCTGGCCGTTGCCGACGGAGCCGACGCTATTGCCAAAGCGTACAGCAAGGCTGATGTGGTGGTTGTGGTGCCGCCTGTAAGCGACGATCACTGGGGCAAGGACAGCTGCGTGTTTGTCTCAGCAGCTGAGAAGGCCAAGGTCAAGGGCCTGTTGCTGTGCTCCAAGATCAACGCTGACCAGCTGGGCAACCTGCCAATGCTGCAGCCTTTGATCCAGATGGAGCAGGCATACCACGATATTAAAGGCAAGATCAAGGTTGCGTCGCTGGTGCGCTGCTCGCTGCATATCGACATGCTCTGGCTGTTCCGCGATCAGATCGCGTCCGATCGCAAGATCTGTCTGCCAGCCAACGGCCAAGCCAAGTTTGCGCCACTAGTTGGATCCGATGCCTCACATGCCCTGTGCCGCATGCTCGTTGACCCGAATATCCCAGCGGGCACGTACCAGCTCACAGGTCCTGAACAGCTGGACTTTGAGACTGTAGCTCAGCATGCCGCCAGCAAGCTTGACGAAGAGATAGCGTACAGTCAGATTGAGCGCAAAGACATGGAGCAGTTCCTGAAGGACAAGGTCAAGCTGTGTGATAACCACATCGGGTATATCGGCGATACGCTCGAGGCACTGTCCAAGGGTCTGCTGGACAAGTGCACCAGCGACCTGGAGCAGCTGCTGGGTAAACAGCCCATGTCGGTCAAGAAGTACTTTGAGAAGAATGCAAACGACTTCAAGCCCTAGCCGACGTCATATTGTTTCCAGTTTTGCATTGCCGAATGTTTGTTTAGGTCTGTTCCCTTGACATTGTTATCAAAATAAACTGCTAAATAGCTGGAACTGTGTTACGTCACTGCGTTACTAGCGCCACCCGCCATAGTGAAACCGGACTGCAGCCAATTGGCAGCCAAAAGCCTTGGATCCAAAAAACAACACGGGCGCTGCAAGGGGCAGTCATCATCCCTTTTTCTTTTCCATCGTTTGTCTGCGCATCTTTTCATATTTTTCCAGCAAAGTCTGCGTGCCAATTTATCTACGCGCAATTCAAAGGTTGACTGCCTCGCTAATTCAATACTGTAAGTCGTATGCAACAGCAACAGTCGGAAACAGCTAGACCCGCGGTCGGCGCTGAGGGGCCGAGGCACCGCCAGGATTCAGCTTCAGACAAGCCTTTTCCCAGGATAGCCGAAAAGGTAAGCCATGCAGATGCCAGCTGCTGCACGCATCCCGGCGTCAACTGCTCCGTGCACTGGCCATTGTACACATCTTGTGAGCAATTATATCACTCAAGCACATATGTTATGGCATAGAACGAATATGATGATGACGTTGGCAACAGAATTGTCAGTCACCGTGCCAGGCGGACTGACAGCACTGAGGGCGACTTTACCCAGAATGCCACAATTCCGGCCAAGGCTGGGCGCTCAAAGTCGCGGGGACGCCAGTCAGCTAAGCTGGTGCTAAACAGTAACGACGCAACCATTGTTGAGCTGCAGCAGCGGCTCGAGCTGATGACACGCGAAAAGGTGTCACTGGAAAGCGCCATTGAGCAGGAACAGGAGCGTGTGTTCAACCAGAGCCGGCGGCTGAGCGGCGGCTCGAGTCCGATGCCGCTAGTGCCGCTTGGCGCTGGCGCAATCTCGCCGCGCTGGCCGCATTCGCGCTCATCGTCAGTATCGTCGTTTGGCGCAGCCAGCATCGGCTCCGTCGGTATTACTGAGACGCTAAAGGCCGATATTACCTCACTGCGTCTGCGATTGGCTGACGCCGAACGAGAGCTTGTGTCGTGCTATGGCCAGAGCCAGATTTACAAGAAAGAGCTGGTGGCCCTGCGCCAGCGCCTGGGCATGCGAGTTGATGATCTGTACATGGATGATCCAGTGCCGAGCACGATCCGATCGGCCGCAGAGTTTGGTAGCCGCCCGCGCCGGTCGCAGTCGGTCAGCTCTGGCGCCAGCAGCGCAGCAAGCACGCCATCGCTGGTTCGCCGCGGATCGGCTCACCATCCCGAGTACTTTCCCATTTCGCCAGCCACTACCACGGCGCCGCGTCGCATTTCGCAGCGTCCACGTAGCGTGCTGCTCTCGCCGCGCCGCTCAATGGAAGACCACCACATGGCGGGCATGGCCCTCGGCGCAGAGTCCGCATCATTGTTTGCTCCAAAGACTAGTGTGCCCCTGCGCTCTGCTCGCAATGTAAAGTAGCTCTAAACGAGCCATTTATTCAAGTATAATCGTGTTAATAACATATAAAGTCCATCATCTAATGCCTGCCGCTCATATCGCAATCCACGAGCCACCACAAATGCACAAAATTTCAAATCAGCGGATCCACCCAATGTCGCCGCCGCCAGACTGCAGGCTGCTCGTCAGTGGCTTCCGAGTGGCATGTCCACAGCGAAGACACATGCAAACCGGAGCATCAACTGGCAGCATGGTCTTTTGAATCACGTCCACATGGCCGTTGGAATCAGCCGAGAGAATGCTCGGTGCCGATATGGGCACGTTGATAGGGTCATCCAGAATGTCAAGTTCTCCGCCGATGCTGTCTAAATCGCATTTGCCGATAAGGATGCTGTCGCCGAGCCGCTCACTTGCCTTAGCAGATTAGCCACATCAAAATTGAGACCAGCCAGCCCGCCCAGACTGACCAGGTTCAGAGAATCGACATTGAAATCTAGCCCCGGTATCAGCTCTTCTGTGCTGCCAGATGTATTGGCCGCTACCGAGCTAGCTGCTACTGCTGCTGCTGATGAGAGCATAGACACGTCAAATGCGCCGTCCGTTCCTGGTATGTTAAAAGGAATAATGCTGTCAATTTGAGAGCCGCCAGGCTCCGTGCTAGTAGTCACCGCCTCGCCGCCAGCGCTGGCGCTGCTGTTGGGCACTGCGCCAGTGTTTTACTTATCCATACCCTCGTTCCAGTGACACTGTGTCTCAACAGAACCCTTGGTCGAGTGCAAAGGTGAATCGCCTGCTTTTGTAATGGCGATGCAAGAATAAAATTAGAGCAGCCGTATATAAAGCAAAGATGTTTGGATTTTGGTGCTGTTAAACAAAATGCGTGTTTTGATCTCACTTGATCAAAACGATAGCACTGGTCTTTCTCTTTCTGTTTTAGACGTTACTTTTTCTGCTCATTTTTATACTAGCTCAGCATGGAGTCACACTTAGAAGCAACTCTCGAGGAGGTTGAAGCTCGCCACCGGAAAGAGAAGAAGGAGCTGATTGCCAAAATCACTGCGCTTAAGCGGACGATTCCAAAGGGCGACAAAAACAAGAAGAAAGAAGTAACCGCCGAAATTACCAACCTTGAGAAGCAGCACGAAGAGCGCCAAAGAGCTGAATTGATTCAATTTGCCAAAATCAGCACAACACCTACGGCCGGAGCGAGTGAGAAAGAGTCAGTATCGACCACTAATCAAACTTCCAAAGAGGAGAACGATGATGAGTCGCCCGCTGCACCCACAATGAGCCTGTACGGATCTGCTGGTCAGGCAGGCAGGCCTGCTGGAAAGAAGAACAAGGCCAAACAACGCCAGCAGCGCAAGGCTGAGGAGATGCGGCGCATGCAGGAGGAGGCCGAGCTTGAGGCAGAAGATATGGTCGATGTGGCCGCCGTGGAGACAGAAGCCATTGAAAAGCTGATTGCTGGCCACAGCCTGGGCATCCAGCAGATTCGCCCGGACGGCCACTGCCTATATTCGGCATTTGCCGACCAGGTGAGCACCTACCATGGTCAGCCAGCCTCATACTCCCAAATGCGCCAGCGTGCTGCTGAATACATGCGCAGTCACTGCGACGATTTTATTCCGTTTATGACCCATGATAATGGCGACATGTTCACTGCTGAGGATTTTGAGCGACACTGCGATGACGTCGAGAACACTGCAACCTGGGGTGGTCAGCAGGAAATTACCGCGCTGTCCCATGCGCTGCAGTTGCCTGTGCACATATTCCAGTCTGGGCTGCCAATACTGCAGATAGGCGAAGACACATATGCTGCCAAAGATCCAGTAAACCTGTCGTATCACCGCCACGCATATGGGCTGGGTGAACACTACAACTCTTTGCGTAAACTATAAAGCCTAGTGTTTGTAAACCAATTTAGAAAAACGCTATTTCTCATGCGTAGCTACCGCACTTTGACCCTGCCATCATTGCTTGCTTGGCATTGGTTGCGTAGTTGGGGCTGGACCCGTATGCCCAGCTCATATCCCAGGTCATTGCCCCTCCAAACGAATTGGGGAAGTCTTTCTGTAGCCCTTTTAACTTGTTGGCAAAAAAAGTCTGGGCTGACATATGACGACGGATTTCCAGCACTTGATCCTGCAGTTGAACCGACATAGAGGCGCATATTTGGGTTGGCAAAGCTATTGTTGCGCCAGGCTGTATCCCACATGTGGTAGTTCATTGGATATTAATTGTAGCTTTTGCCATGTTGTTAGTATATATGAATTGGTGTGCAACATGGTTGGTCATGTGTGTAGTTTTATATGCTTGGCAGAACGGTGCCGTGCAACTGTGTATTACTGTAAAAGACGATTTTGTAAGATATAGACATAACTGGAGACGTTGCTCTCATAAAGTAATGTGCAAGCTATTAGACATGCCTTTTCTTTTATTTATGCCATTAATCTCTGTTAAATGCAGCATATTATATGTAAGAATGCGCAGTGTTATCTGAAACCAAAAGCTAGATAATTTAGTTTTGGCAAAGTTTTGCCGACGTGACCATTGGCTTCATATGCAAACTTGTAGCTCATTGTGGTAATAAAGCATGGATGTTGATGTATGCTTAATTGTGAGCTATTGTAACAAGAAAGAAATAGCTTGAAAAATCTAGCACCTTGGCGCAGCGGAAGCGCGCAGGGCTCATAACCCTGAGGTCCTAAGATCGAAACTTAGAGGTGCTAACTTTTTGGCATTTTTATTTCTGGTGATCAGGTGATTCGGGCATTAGCTTATTTTTGCCAGGCGCTGATTCTCAGCATTTCTTTTCTCTTTTTTATTACTCTGTATTTTGAATCGTGTAGCTTTATTTCCGAAATGAGCGTAGGACGTGTTGAGGTTCTTCGTCTGTACCGCAGCTCGCTGCGGGCAGCACAACAGTTTGAGACGTACAACTTTCGCAAGTATTTTTACCGGCGGACACGCGACCAGTTCCGTGCGGCGAGTGGGCTGACGGACACACAGGCAGTTGTAGCAGCGCTGGCTGAGGCGCGTGGCGATCTGAAGGTGATGCAGCGACAGGGAATATTGAACAAGATGTTTGCGCACAACCGAACGGTGATTGAGTCGGATCCGCAGTACGCTAGCGGGGCGCGGCGCTATGCCGAATAGTCGTTTTTCGTTTTGTTCAAATGATTCATAAAGCTATTTGTCAAGGCAGATACCGGTTGAGCAGATCAAAAGCGTGGACTGGGGTATATACTCAGATATAGAATGCATGGCGCCAGGGAGACATTAATTTATCTGCACCGCCACGCTGGCTGTGCTGGCAGGCAGGATCTGGCACCAGCGCGGGTAATAACTACGGCGGGCAGTCTTGCGGAAATCGGGAATTTTAGCGGACGAGGGGAAGCAGCTGCGTAAAATGCCGCGGCCACACATAGATTGCGGGAGGGCGTTTGGTCGCAGCCAAAGCCAGGTTGTCTCTGCTCTGCTCGGTCTCAAAAATTTCGCTTTTACGCACCTTTATAACGCCAGGTTAAAGACAAGATATCCAAAATGTTTGCAGCATTCGGCCGTATTGCCCGTGCGCCAGCAGCCAGGGGCGCAGGCGGTGGAATGGTACGCCTGGGCATGCGCAATTGTAAGTACAGTTAATGGTGTCAATGGCCTTATCTTCTGCCAGAGGAAAAGCGTGATAACAGATAAGCCGATCCCGCTTGTGCACAGTTCACACGGAAGAAGCATAAACCCACTTTTGGAAAGCGCTATTCTCCGATTAGCAGGCAGTTCTCATTCTGTGCTTCCGGTTTGCGCCGGTGGTTGCCTGCATAAAAGAGCAGGCAGCATTTACTGAACGCATGTTCTCTCTTTCCTCTTTTATCTTTGGCCTTTCCAGTGCTTTCTCATACTAATCCCGACTTTTGCAATGAGTTCAGACGCCAGCGCACCCGCGCAAAAGATAGCGGTCAAGAACCCGGTGGTTGACCTTGACGGTGACGAGATGACGCGCATCATCTGGCAGCGCATCAAGGACCAGCTCATTCTGCCGTACCTGGACATCGACATCAAGTACTACGACCTGGGCATGGAGAACCGCGACAAGACCGACGACAGGGTGACGCTGGAGGCGGCCGAGGCGATCAAGAAGTACAAGGTGGGCATCAAGTGTGCAACGATCACGCCTGACGATGGCCGCGTCAAGGAGTTTGGACTCAAGCAAAAGTGGAAGTCACCCAACGGCACGATCCGTAACGCGCTGAACGGCACGGTGTTCCGCGAGCCAATCTTCATTGACAATGTGCCGCGGCTGATTCCAGCGTGGAAGAAGCCCATCATCATTGCGCGCCATGCGTTCGGCGACCAGTACAAGTCAACAGACTTTGAGGTCGATGGGCCTGGCAAGTACGAGGTGACGTTTACACCCGAGGGAGCGAGCGAGCCGTCGATGCGCAAGACTGTGTACGACTTTGCCGGTCCGGGCGTCGGTCTGGGCATGTTCAACACGCGCGAGTCGATCACGGCGTTTGCCCATGCCTGCTTCAAGATGGCCATCGACCGCAAGCTGCCGCTGTACCTGGGAACCAAGTCTACGGTGATCTCGACGTACGACGCGTACTGGGACAAGATCTTCCTGGAGCTGTACAACTCCGAGTACCGTGCCTCGTTCGAGGGCCTGGGGATCTGGTACGAGCACCGTCTCGTTGACGACATGGTTGCGCAGCTGGTCAAGATGGAAGGCGGCCTGATTCTGGCTCTGGGAAACATGATGGGCGACATCATCTCGGATCTGGTTGCGCAGGGCTGCGGGTCGCTGGCCCTGATGTCGTCGGTTCTGGTTGCCAAGGGCGCCAATCCGGGCGAGTTTGTTTACGAGTCAGAGGCTGCGCACGGCACGGTTACGCGTCACTTCCGCCAGCACCAGCAGGGCAAGCCGACCTCCACCAATCCCGTGGCTTCAATCTACGCGTGGTCGCGCGGTCTCATCCACCGTGCGCAGCTTGACGCCACGCCCGAGCTTGAGAAGTTTGCTCAGAACCTCGAGACCGCCTGCATCCAGTCTGTCGTTGCCGGCGTCATGACCAAGGACCTGGCCATCTCTATCCACGGCAACGCTGCTGCCTCCGACACCTACGTCACCACCGACGAGTACATTGCCGAGGTTGCCCGCCGCCTGGCTGCGCTGCAGTCCGCAAACTAGCGTTTTCTTTTATTTCTCTCTTTAAATGCCAATTATTCCTGCTTCAAAATTACACTTGGTTATCAAAAGCTATGCCGACCTAGCGGAGCTCAGGACCTGGCCCGAACCGCTGGCGCAGCCGCTCACCCCTGAACACGGCGACTTGCATCAAAAGTAGCGCCGCCAGCGTCAGGAAGAACATGACAGTGTACGACCAGCCCCAGCCGATGTTTTCGTGCATCGTCGGAAACAGCTGCACTATCACTGCTGCCCACAAGCTGCGCCAAAAGTTCTGTACGCCAGTAATGCGCGCCGATCGCGTCGGGAACACATCGATCAGGTATCCGCCCAGTGACTGGAATGTGAACGCCATGCCTGCGCCAATGAAGAACTGCACCACCAGCACACCAGCGAGCGCCAGCTTGTATTCAATCAACCATCCACAGATGATCACTGCACACATAAACATGCTAATGCCCACCCACATTGCGCCCAGACGCGCTTCGGCCGGGATCTTTATCTCAACGCGCTCAGAGTCTGCCGCTGCCTCGAGAGCCTTGCGATGCCGAGCCAGTAGTAGATCTGTGACACGCCCGCCACTCGTTGACCCCAGGATGCACCCTACGCCCGATGACAGGAAGCACAGCCCTGACATGCCCTGCGACAGCCCGTAGATTCCCTCATATGCCAGTGGCTGCGCTGTTGCGTTTGTAAAGTAAGTGCCAAACAGCATAGCAAACAGAAACATTGACAGCGCAACCACTGGATACCGGACTGTGGCTATATCCAGCAGCGGGTTGTTATCCTTAAGACTCAAAGCCGGCGGAATGTTTACCGGCTGAATCGAGTGAGCCTTTGAGACAATTCGCCGATGCGTTTCCGGCAGGACGAACAGCGCCAGCAGCAGCAGCACG
Organism: Coemansia sp. RSA 720; assembly: GCA_027577495.1. Taxonomy (NCBI): domain Eukaryota; kingdom Fungi; phylum Kickxellomycota; class Kickxellomycetes; order Kickxellales; family Kickxellaceae; genus Coemansia; species Coemansia sp. RSA 720. The sequence continues at coordinate 13,215 of JANBQV010000010.1, forward strand.
CCGCCCAAAATAGCCAGCACCCAAAACACCCAGCGCCATCCTGCGTCCTGGCCAATGTATCCACCAATCAGCGGCCCCAGGCACGGTCCCAACAGCGGTCCCAGATAGTAGATCCCCAGTGCTGTGCCGCGCTGCTCGCGGGGGTAAATGTCTGATATTGTGCCCGCCCCAGCGCTCTGCACTGCAGACGATCCCGCCGACTGCACAACTCGAGCTGCAATCAGCGCTGTCAGGCTGCGCGAGAGTGCACAGCCAACGCTGCCACAGGTGAATATAAGCATTGAAAGCGCGTAAACAGGCTTTCGCCCAATCGAATCTGCAAGGTTGCTCCACAGCAGCGGGAAAATAGCCATTGCAATAACAAATGCTGTAATTGTCCACGTAATCCCCGACTGCGTTGTGTTGAGGTCGTCCCGAACTGCTGTAATGCTTGGATAGTACATGTTTGACGCTAGCGGGCTAATAAGGCCCGTGAACGCGGTAATAACAACAATCATTATGCGCGATTTGGCACTGAAATGCGAGTATGGTAGCTCCATATCAGCATCAAGCTGTTTATTGCTGCCACCTGAAGGGCCTGAGGATGCAACAGTGTCTTGGCTCTCACACCGTATCTCTTTGAGTGCGTCTGCCATGGCGCAAGTACGTTTTTTGGAAATGAAAAGATACTGTTGAAAATATATTGTATGAGGAATTGCAGAAGGTATAAACTATTAGCTTAGTCCTAAAATAGAGATATCGTTAGACGTTCTAATACAAAAATCTCCCCATGCCTTATCTGCGATCGGGGGCGTCCTTTATACTTTCTTCAGGAATCGGTAAATCGATTCCTTTGATGAGGGGCTCGGAGTGCGACTCGGCAGCCCCTTGTACAATTGCAACTTTTTATACACTATAATGTCTAGGTCTCGGAACCCCGACGTTCGAGCACCAAACTCATAAACTGCAGCAATCCCGCGCCCAGAGCCCATTGTAAGCCCATTGTGGGCCCTTGGCTGCCGGAAATAATTAATAGCCGCTGACCACTTTCCCCAGCCGGAAAATCGTTTACGCATAAAAAGGAATTTAGTGTGTTCCGAAACGGAAATATTTGTATTTCATCTTATCAATCTCCAAAGATTGTATTATATTTTACTCTCAGACGTATAGGATAAAGGTTAAAGTTTCATTAACAGCCGCCAGAGTAGTATTGCTTCTGGTAGAAATAGCCTTTTTTTGTCTATCAATCCAACAAAGAAAAATTACACAAAATTGACAATACGAATATTGGCAATATAGTATCCGCGGCGGACACAGGCAACGCGCATCCGTAATATTCCATATAATTGGCAGATATTGACGCGGAGCATTCTAGTTTTGACATGCGTGCGCATGGCAAACAAAAATCATTTATTGCACGCAACGAAAAGGCAAATATCTTTATGTTTGAAGTGGTCTAATTGGCAAGATAAATACTAGCTAAGAACTGGTTTAATGAATGATAGCCAAGGATTGGTTCAATGAATGCTAGTTAGGAACTGGCAAAATAAATGCTAGTTGGAAACCGCATATAAGTAACATGGTAGCTCCTCAACACTTCTTTTTCTCTGTTTTTTTTTTGAAATTATGTTTTTAGCCTGTGGCCACGGCACAGTTTAACAAGCGCACGCAGTGTATCTCTGCACATCATCAAGACGAGGGTTTTCAGTATAACCATTGTGGAATACTAGTCGTGGTTGGCATGTTCTATGGCAGCGGTCTAAACCAGGATAATGTGTCGGTTATAGAGCTGAGGCAATGTATGATTTAGGAGGCAGCCAACTAATCAGATGAGCAATGATTCAGACAGATAAATTAACAGGCAGCAAGTGACAGAGTGTGACGTAGTGTGCGGGGGTGTTCCGGCCACATGCGGCAAGAGAAACCTGATTTCTGGGGAGCGGCGAAGCGAGTATGAAAGCCTGACAGACAGAACAGAAATAGCGCGGACAAGGATCGGCGGACAGGACCGGGGGCAGTTACAAAGAATATTGTGGGTGGGGGTAACCGGTGGCTACGATCACTATGGCGGCGGATTGGCGGGGGCAGGCGACAATCCGATGGTAGGGCAGAAGTGCGATGTATATTTACAGCTTGAAGCTAAGAATAATATTGTGTATGGGGGCTACGCAGCGTGGGCGGGCGTGGCGGGGGCGGGGTCGTCCTGGCGCTCGGAGCGCGGCGCAGGGCCTGGGGCAGCGTCGGGGCCGCGGCGAAGATTGTGGGGCGGCGGCTGGAGCGGATGGCGGATGTAGACAGGCTGTTTGGCCTGCGGATCGGCGGCGTACGGGGCGTACGCGGGCGGCGCAGCGGTGGCGTGCGGAAAGTCATTTGCGCTACTGCTGGGGGCAGGCGGCTGTGTGTGGTCTCGGGGCCTAGCGCTGTCGAGCGCTGGGGGGTCTTGAAGCCCTGGCGAGCCAAAGGGTTTAGCTTCGGAATGGGGCCCTGGCGAGCTAAACAGCTTTGCGTCGGCGCGGGGCCCTGGCGAGCCAAACAGTTTAGCTTCGGCGTGGGGCGCTGAGGAGCCAAATGGCTTTGTGTCGGAGTGGGGCGCCGAGGCAAAGGGCTTCGCGTCGTCGTGGCGCGCGTCGCCGCTAGAGTTGGAGCGGCCGCGCTCAGCGCGCAGGCGGGCGCGGCGGCGGGCGTTGCGTTCGCGCTCCTTTTGCAGATACTCGGCGTACATGGCAGGGTTTTTCTTGAGGGCAGCGCGCTTCTGGCGCTTCTTTTCGGCATCAGCGATGCGCGACGCCGAGCGCTTGGAGTTCTGCAGGGAGCCAATATCCGCATCTGCGTCGTCAGGGGAGAGCTCCTTTGATGAGGGGCCGCGGTCGGACTCGGGCGAGCTCGATGGCGAGCGCTGGGTGGCGTGCGAGGCCTCGGACGATTGGCGCAGGGGCGGCGGCGGGCGGGCGCGGATGCCGTGGCTCCAGCGCAGGGCCTCGATGGCCTCCAGCACATGGACGCGAGTTCCGAAGGCGGCGATGCCGAGCTCGTCGGCCAGAACAGCGTTTGTGACGTAGTGGACCAGGACGTGGCCATCGACGGCGTGCTCGCGCAGAACCGGAGCGACGGCGGCAATGTGCGGCAGCGTCAGGGCCCAGCGACACACGTCGTCGACAGTCCACTGCACCAGGTGCGCAGACATTGGCAGGTCGGCGGCCGACGATGTGGCCGACGCCGGCGGCGTGTGTTGCTGCTGTGAGAGCTGCTTGGGCGGCGGAGAGGCCATGGAGGAAAGGAGCTGGATGTGAGGGCTGGACTGGGCCAGGGAAAGGAGTGCTGGCCAGGAAAAGATGTGCTGAGGCTGGGAAGAGAGAGGCAGCAGGCAAAGGCGCAGCAGCCGGCGGGGCGCTTGTTATATGGCGGCGGTGGGCCGAAAATGCCGCAGCGCCTCCTCAGCGCTCAAGCGGGGAGTGGAGAGAAAGGCAGATGTCACGCCGTGGAGGCCAGGCAGGGCCGGGCGATCGCCGCTTGCGCAACGCCGCCCCGGCGCAGTGCAGCGCGGTGCACGCGGCTCGCTGCCTCTCGGACTCCGGCGCCAGGCGGGAAATCACCCGATCGTGCGCCCTCCCCTCTGCTCCACGTGGCTACTTGTCTCCACGGCTCGGCTCGCGCGGCTCGGCTCGCGCTGACATCGGCGCGCCGAACGCCGTCTTGGCATGGCTCCTTTGTCTCTCTTCCGCTTTCAGCCATGCATCCAGACACATCAGCCCGTTCCCGCGCCGCCTCGCTTCTGCTGGCATCGCTGCTGGGCATCATTGCCATTGGCTTTGCGCAGAGCCTCATTACACACAGCAGCCTAGCTACACACAGCAGCATTGCCAGCGCTGCGCCCTGGTGGGCAGCCAAACGCAGCGTGCTGAACACCCACGGCGCAAAGGTCGCCTGGGGCTGGACGTCGGCTCTTTTTGCTGCGGCTGCGGCCGTGCGCGCCCCAGCACGTGCGCCGTCAGCCACCGCCGCCGCCGTGCTGCGCTACGTGCTGGCGACGCTCTATTGGATCGCCATGGCTCGCTGGTTCTTTGGCCCGCCGCTCTTTGACCGCGTGTTTGTGCGTACCGGTGGCTCCTGCCTGCCCACAGCGCCTGACGCTGCCTTTGTGTCTATGGCACCTTCTGCATCTGCGCCTGACGCTGCCTTTGTGTCATCAGCGACATCTATGACACCTGCGCCTGTCGCATCGCTGCAGGCGTGCCGTGCAGCCGGCGGTCGCTGGGTCGGCGGCCATGACGTCTCCGGCCACTGCTTCCTGCTGATCCACTCGGCGCTGTTTCTGGCCGAAGAGGCTGTGGCGCCGCTGCTGGCTGTGCTCAGCGACCGCCGGCACGCTTCGCCTGCCCTGACAACTGCCCGCCGCGCCGCGCTGGCCGCCACCCTGGCTCTGGTTGGCGTGTGGGTGTTTATGCTCTACGCCACCGCTCGGTACTTTCACGGCATCCACGAGCTGCTCTCGGGCACGGTGCTGGGCGTCTCCTACTGGGTTGCGCTGTACCAGTCGGGCGTGCTAGGCCCCGCCTAGCCAACCAAGCCCAAGTCAACCAAGCCCAAGTCAACCAAGCCCAAGTCAACCAAGCCCAAGCCAACAGACTTTAGAACACCCTTTTTGTTAACTAAATTAAAGCTAAATTATTCAAAGTAAATCATGCCTAATCGTGCTTGAGCACCACGGCCGTGCGCGCTGGCAGATACACCTGGATGTAGTTGGGGCGGCCGTTCCACTCCAACGGCGTAGAAAAGTGGTCAACCGAAGCGTCGATGCGGCTGTGGCCCAGGAACTCTGCGTCGTCTGTGCACAGCGCTACGTTGTACTTGCCCGGCCACGCCACGCCAACGCGGTAGTCGGCATACGAGTTGGTCGGGTGGAAGTTGAAGATCCACACCAGGCCGCCGCGCTCAAAGGCCAGCACTTTGTCGTCGTTGTGCTTGAGAGTGACCCACTGGTCGTGGGCCGACAGCCAGTGGTGCTGGCGCTCCAGATGCACCATTGCGCGGTCAAAGCGGTACAGGTACTTGTAGCGCAGGTTCTCGTCGTGCACCAGGTTGAACTGGCGGCGCGCATAGTGGAAGCTGGAGCCGTTGCCCTCGCGCGGAAAGTCCAGCCACTCGGGATGGCCGAACTCGTTGCCCTCAAAGGTCAGGTAGCCCTCGCCGCCCAGGCCACACGTCACCAGGCGGATCATCTTGTGCAGCGCCATGCCGCGGTCGACAACTGGCGTCAGCGGCGACATGTCGCTCATGTTGGTGTACATCTCCTTGTCCATCAGCCAGAAGGCCAGCGTCTTGTCGCCCACCAGCGCCTGGTCGTGCGACTCGCAGTACGTGATAGCGCGCTCCTGGTAGCGGCGGTTCGTCAGCTGATGGGCGATCTGCACCATGTCCCAGTCCTCGTCGCGCGTCTCCTTCAGCATCTTGATCCACATGTCCGGCACCGACATCGTCAGCCGGTAATCAAATCCCACGCCGCCCTCGGGCACAGGCCGGCACAGCGCCGGCATCCCCGACACATCCTCGGCGATCGTCACAAAGCCTGGATACAGCCTGTGGCACATGTAGTTGGCCAGCATCAGGTACACCACCGCCTCCTCGTCGGTGTTGCCCGTAAAGTACTCGTCGTAGTGCCCGCTGAACCCATAGGCAATGCCGTGGTGCTTGTACATCATCGACGTCACGCCGTCGAACCGGAACCCATCGAACCCAAACTCCTCGATCCAGTACCGCAGATTCGACAGCAGGAACCGCGTAACTTCGTGGTGGCCGTAGTTGAACAGCCGGCTGTTCCACAGCTCGTGCCGTCCGCGCCCGCCCTCGTGGAAGTAGCAGTGGTCCGTCCCGTCAAACTGGTTCAGCCCGTCCTCGACGTTGTTGCACGCATGCGAATGCACCACATCCAAGAACACCGCAATGCCCAAGCCATGCGCTGTGTCGATCAGCTCTCGCAGGTCGTCGGGCTCGCCGTACCGCGACGACGGCGCAAAGAACGAAGTGACCTGGTATCCAAACGACGCGTAGTACGCGTGCTCCATCACCGCCATCAGCTGCACCGCGTTGTACCCCAGGTCCTTGATCATCGGCAGCATGTTCTGCGTAAACTCCTTGAACGTTGCTACGCGGCCCTCCGGCGACGATATGCCAATGTGAGCTTCGTAGATGCACAGATCTGCCTCCGGCACCACCCGCTTGTTCTTGAACGTGTAGCGCTGCGGCGGATTGTAGAACACTGCCTCGTATATCGGGCTCTTGGTCAGGTCCTGCGTGACGTAGCGGCTCCACGCCGGCAGCCGGTACACGCGCTCACCGCTGCCCGTAACAAAGGTGACTTTGATGTGGCTGCCATGCGGAATTCCTGCCTGTCCGTCGGCTGTGTTGCCCACAACGGTCTCCCACACGCCAAAGTCGTTGCGCGTCATTGGATTGGCCGCCACATCCCAGTTGTTGAAGTCGCCGACCAGGCTGGCCTCTTTGGCGCCTGGCGCCCACTCGCGGTAGCGAACGCCCTCTGCCGTCACGTGCAGCCCATAGCTCTCGTATGCCCGCGAGAACTTGTCAATGCCGCCCTCGCTGAGCTCAATGTCGCGCACCCACCGCTTAAAGTGCGCAAACCGCTGCCCAAAGTACTCGCGGTGCGGCTCCAGGTACCCGTCGCTCTTGATCACCTCCGTGCCGTCGCCGCTGATCTCGGGATCTGATCCTGTCAGGTAGCTGCTGCTGGGATCCTTGGTTGGCGGGCCCGCAAAGTTGCCCTGCAGCATCGGTGACCCAGGCCCATTGTTTGCCACGCCGCTTGTCACAAAGTATGACGCTTCCTCGGCAGGCGGCGAGGCCGTTGGCTTGTCCAGGCTCTTGGGCTTGCTGTTCTTCTTCTTGCCGGTCATAGCTGCGCTGGATGGTATCTGTTGCGTACAAGTGCTGTAGAAATAATAGCGACGCAGAGAGCGTGGATGGATGGAAATAATAGCTACGCAGAGAGAGAGAGCGTGGATGGAAATAATAGCTACGCAGAGAGAGAGCGTGGATGGAACTAATAGAGACACAGAGTGGATGCGTGTGTGGAAATAATAGCTACGCAGAGAGAGTATGCGTGTGTGGAAATAGAGACGCAGAGAGTGAATGCGCGTGTGAGAGAAGAGAAGCTGCCGAGAGTTCTCCAGACATCTTGTACTGGCCCCAAAAAAGCCACCTGTCTAATCGATGCCTGAATGCAACCCGCCCAAACACGGAGGGCTGCGGGGAGGCTGCAGCAGCATTTCGCTGAGGCCCAAAGCCCTCGTCCTGGATGCAGGGATCTTGAGCTATCCAGCTTCATTTGTCGATCTATGCGCTATATTGACATCGAATGAGAACGGAATTATTGCAGGTGCGCATCAGTGCGCTCAGGTTGTGTCTGCTCCTGCCGCTCCTGCCGCCGCTGAGCAGTGACAGGCGTGCCCGACAGAATCTCAGGGTGCTCGGTCCAGAACTTTTCCTTGATTATATCGCAGTGAAGCGTCAGCACCACGCCCTTGGGACGCTTTGAGGCCACGCCATGCCGGTCGGTGACGTCAACCAGCTCGGTGCCGCGAATCAGCACGCTGCCCTTTTTGAAAATCTCTGGCACGTCGTTGTAGTTGATGCCAAACTGGCTGAAAAGCAGCTCGTTCTTATCGCCGGACAGCGTCCCCTACACAGATACAAACAACGCACAGCAATGCAGGCCGTTTAGCAGGGTACATATTGCTTGGCAGGGTACATATTGCTTGGCTGGGTACATATTTCTTGGCTGGGCACAGATCGCTTAGCAATGTACATATTGCTTCACAGGGCGCAGGCAGGTAATATTGGCTGCGTGCCCACACTTGCTCAAACTTACACAGAGTCGCTTCTCCGCGTCCTTGGGGGTCATTTCGCCCTGTGTGACCAGCGTCCAGAAGCATGTGTTGTACATGTTGTTGATATGGCAGTCCACCTGCCGCCAGCACAGGTAGTCGCGCATGATGCGGTCGGTCGGATACACCACCACGCGCGCATCAAACGCTGGCGGCGCCTGCAGCGGCGTCGTGCCAAAGAACTCGTGCCAGTAATACACATACGCCGACGTAAAGCGGCTGGCCACCAGCGTAGTCAGCTTGCTAGCACGCCGGTCGTATGAGCGGGCGTTCTTTGGAAACACAAAGCTGTACTCGTCGCTCTGGCCATACGCCAGCACAATCTCATTCATGCATCCCAGCACTGTCGCCGCTGCACGGTTCATCAGATGCAGCGCACGGATGTCGTTGGGCTTAGCAAAGCCATGCCTTTCAGTAAACTTTGTAAAGCCTTGACCGTCAATGCGCACTACCAGCCACGCACTGGGAAGCAGCCGGTCGTCGCTTTCAAAGTTCCGCACGTACTCGTATTTCGACTTGGCCATGGCTTGCTGATCAACTGGGTCCTCGGATAAACTGCTGCTGGATTGTAATCAAATGATAAGATACTTGCAATGTAGCCAATGTTCCATTCAAGCAAAAGATGGATATTTCAGGGCGCCAAGCAGTCTGAAGAAAAAGTATGGGTACATGACAGGTGATGCATAAAATGACAAATAGAGATGATCAAGGCTTTGCTTGACGGGAAATAACACTCGGGGCTTTGTTCGGCTGGAAGTAACACTCAGGGCTTGACTTGGCTGGAAATGGCTCCCAGGTCGCTAGCGGCTGCAGGCAATGCCGAATCAAGCATTCGCATAAATATTTCCTGGCCAGACTTTGCAATAATGGGCGCTGGGAATGGGAAGCGCTGGCGGCACGCATCCAAGCGGTCAAAGCTGATGTTGGCGCCACCAGTAACAACCACAACGACATGGCAGCGCGGGCCCAGGCTCGGTACAATCTGGCGCAGTAGACCCTTACCAACAACGCTTAGCGCTGCGGCACTGCCAATCTCAACCAGTAGCTGGTGGTCGTCTAGCAGACGCCGGCATGCATCCACTGCCATTGCCTCTGTCACCGACAGCGGTACTACTGGATGCTCGCGTGTTAGCTCCACTGCTCGCTCGCTCGTCGCCCCGGCCAGCAGACATGTGGCTACTGTTGGCTCAGACCGTGTCCCTGAGTCACGTGTGCCATCGCAGCCTGATCGGCCCGATGGTCCAGTACGGATATCGCAGTCAGGCTCTGTGCCGCCTTCTAGTGGCGGTAGCAGCGATGGTGCATCTGATGTTGCAGCACCTGGCCGCTCATCATCGGCCAGCAGCGCCTGCTGAAATGAGTTTGTGTTGTGGGTCTCGACGGCAATCACTGGCACTCGCTGCCAACCGCACTGCTGCAATCCACTAATTAGCCCAGCCAGCAGCCCACCACTGCCAACAGCTGTGACAACTGCTGCTGGCTTCTGCTGCTGCAGTTGTACGTTGATCTCAGCTGCAACTGTCGCATTGCCGGCCACCACCGCTGCTGCATCGGCCGAGTCCACCACAAACGCTCCAGCTGTTTTCTCGGCAAATGCGCACGCCGCAGCGTATGCGTCCCGCAGGGTCCATCCGTCCTCAACTATCGCTGCTCCTTCAAGCTCAATCTTTGCGCGAATAGGCGGTACCGTGCCGCCGCTGGCCGGGACAAACACTGTAGCTGCTACGCCAAGCTGTCGTGCGCTGTATGCCACCGCCAGCGCCGTGTTCGTATCGCCAATGGCAATAAAGTGTGATGTGCCATGCTCGGCCAGCGCCTGCACACACAGGTTGCCAATGCCACGTATTTTGAACGACTGCGTAGGCTGCATGTTCTCCAGCTTGAGCCAGACGTTGCAGCCCGCCTGTCGGCTCATGCTAGTCGAATACAACAGCGGCGTTGACGTATGCAGTGCCCGCTTCGCCTGCGACATAATTACACACCGTGTGTATGTGCTTCGCTAGACAGAAGAGTTAATTTTTGCTTTGGAAATGTGCAAATTGGACAAGGCTGTGCGCAGCAATAGATCAAAAAAACAACAGATAATCATGAAAAATAACAATTACTAAAACAAACATCGAAACCTGCCCCAATGGGTTGTTGATGGTCTCACTTCTGATCAAGATATCTATGAACACAGGTGATTTGGTTAGAGCTGGCAGCTCAAAGTCAACACAGGCGCATTCCAAGCTGTAGAGTTGGCTATTTGATTCGATTCAAACAATAAACAATGAGAAAATGAAAACCTAGACTACCACTTGGTGCCAGTGACCTCGAACTTTTCAGCAATTTCTAGATGGCCCTTGACCATGTTGAAGACTGCTGGCTTAAGATTCATGCTGACAAGTGAGTTGTGCACCTTGCTCAGCCCGTGGATGTTCACCAGCTTGATGATCAGGTTGCACAGCGGATTTGGATATGCCATGTTGTTATACCAGCGATCGTTGTACACTGCCAGCCATACTGCCGCATCCAGAGCCATCATCAACGAATCTGTGCTTGCCAGTGGTGGAGGCGGTGCCACACTATCGTTCCGCTTGACCTCCTCTGCCTGTACAGCTGCATACTTGCCTGTGTGCAGCTCAAGCAAACGTAGCCATGCCTTGGCCGAAAACCGGATACGCAGGGCACACTCATATGCTTCACGAGCCTCCGAGGGGCGGTGTAGGCGCAGTGCCAGGTCGCCCAATGCCTCCCATTCAGCCTGCGTGAATTGATATACTACCTGCTGCCCAGTCGCCCGCAGGTTGTGCATCTTGGTGCGCCAGTTTGTGTAGGTACGCAGATCGTCAAACAATATCATAATGAGATTGTCCAGCCAGCGCTCGCACAGGCGCTTGCGCACATCTTGATTGTTCGCAAGCTTTGACTCTGGCTGCACTTCTAGCTGATCGGTCTGGTTCTTCTCTGGAGATGCACTCTTTGTTTCACGTGCTGCAACTTGTGGTGCTGCCACCTGCTCAATAGAATCATCGGCCACATTCTGTTCGGGTAGATCGTCGCTCTTTGCCTGCTCCGCTGACTCGTCGCTCTTTGTCTGCTCGATAGGCTCGCCAGAAATGTTCACTGTAGTAGGTTCTGGCGCTGCAGAGTCATCGTCCGCCAACGATACATCCTCCATCTTATTGCCAAGCACGGCAATACTTGTGTCCTTGGCCAAATCTCCGTTGGTCTGAACACCTCTCATGGTCTGTACATCAGCAGCAGTATCGGAAGCAGTCTCAGCAGGCTGTGGATCTTCGGCTTCGTCTTGCGCCGGGGGTTTGTCTGATAAAGTTTCTGCGTCAGCAATCGCAGGCTTGCTAGCTTCCTGGGCCTTCAAGGTATCCTTGGACTTTTTGTTCCGAGATTTCTTGTTTTTCTTCTTGCCCTTGGGTTGGCTAACTTGAGAAGCCTTCTTTTCCGACTCGGACACGTCCATCTCAGATGTATCCTGGTCAGGATTGGTGTCTTGCTTCTCTTCTTTAGGCTCAGGCTCCTGCTTTTCATCTTTGGGCTCGTCCTGCCCAGCCAGATCGACCTCGGCTTCATCGACTTTAGCCTCATCAACTTTGGTCTCTTCGCCCTTGGCACTGTCTGCTGCTTCAATTGCCGATCCATTGGAATTCAGCCCAGGCGTCTGAACCTCGCTGGCCATAACTTCTGGATTCTGGTCTTCGCCGACTGTATCCCTGCGCTCTTTCAGAGCCGACAGTGGAATGTGGTCATCCTCATCCTCCTCATCATCGATGGCTACGCTGGGACCTACCGAGTTCCGGTACTCCTCTTCCATTACAAACACGGTGCTTCTCAGTTGCAGCAGCTCGTCCCACCCAATTGTGCTGACAATGTTAGACAACAACTTGTAGGCATGGGCAAACGTGCCCTTGAGAGTTGGCGCCGCCAGTCGTAGAATAAAGCTGGTTTCATTCTGTGTCTGCTCTTCAGCCGCACCTGGTGCATCCGAGTCTGCGCTGGGCCGCGGGTTCATTGGCACTGAGCCATAGTTTCCGTTGGTAAAGTTGTCGCCCAAATTGTACTCCTCCAGCACCTCTGACTTTACGGGATAGTTGATGCGACGGGGTGTTGGCACACGCGGATAGTCACGATCGACATATGTGTACATTGGGCATGTGTTTAGCGTCAACAGCGCATTCTGGAAATCGTTGTCGTCAATATACACTTCAGTCAGCTTTGCCCACGCATGAAACTCGCTTGGAGCGTATTTGACTGCCATCAGCGCAATCTTGCATGCGGCCTTATGCTGCTTCTTTAGACGCAGAAACTCTGCCTGCGTGTACAGCATTGGGTAGCACGATGGCTTGGCTTTGAGTGCCTGGTGCATCACTCGCACGCCCTGCACCTCTTGATCGCCGCCCATATACGCCTCTGCCAGCAGTGCTGCAACATTAGGGTCAATGCCTTTAAAATCCAGAGACGACCGGCTGTCAGCCTGTTGCTGCCGTCCGCCCAGCGGCGCATAAGCCAGCGGTGACAGAATTTCGCCAGCACAGTCATTGTATCTCCCTTGGCCAGCAAAGTACGCCATCAGTCCGTCGACCAGGTAGTTGCGCGAGTGCGACGCAACCTGCGTCTCGGCGTTCGATCCCAGCCGCCAGCCATGCCAAAACTGTTCCATCAGTGCCTCAATTACTCGCGCTTCTTCGCGCATGTTTGCCGCCAGCGTCAGCCGCCGCAGCCCAGTGACACTGTATTCTGCTGGGTCCGAGTACAGAATGGCTCGCAGAATGCCGCTAACGTGGCACTCGGTCCACAGCTCTTCGGTTACGTCCTGACGCTCGCCTTGCACATTGATTGCATAGGCATCCACACCGCCTGGAATCTTTATTTGCACACGCAGGTCGAGCTTTGAGAATGCGTTGTACGTGCAGTATGTGCCCGAGGCAATCTTCCAGTTGTTTCCCGGACCAAACCACCCGGGCTTGTCGTTCAGCGAGTATTGCAGAGAGTTTATATACGCCGCCAGCGATGCTGATGACGACGTGTCCACGCCCAAGACATGGTGGTACGAGCCAATGTCGGGTTCGGTGCGGTTGGAGCTGTGGATCTTTACGATATGGCACAAGTCTGGCGGGCCCAGCTCGCGAATCATGCCTATATTTACAGACAGTATTAGTTATACCCCAGCTCGGCATATTGACGCTCGTAGATTGGCAAACGTTATGTGATGCATACCTAAGCTCTCAGTGCGCATTGCTAGCGCCTCGCCAATCTCGTTTTCAAAGATGTCTGGCACATCTTGCAAGCAGTCGTTGTATGACATTTCGTCAATCTCGTGGGTTTAATTATGCAGAGAGGTTGAATAACGACGATTGAAAGCAGATGAACACAAACTAGAGGAAAAGAAAAGCTGGCTGCAAAAATCAACGGTCCAATAAAATGAAGCCGGAGTTTCGCAGGTTTCCAGCAGTCTATTTTTGTTTATATTATCACTTGGTTGAATGCCATCCCAGTTTTGGTCACAAGTAGTTGATTATATGATTTGACTTTAAGTGGTGACGTTAGCAAACGCACGGCCACTGCAAGCCATTTGCTCCCTGCTGGGCTCCAGAAAACAGAAGCAATTGGAGTCGAATCTTGACTGCAGGAGGAAACAACCCGCGAAACAGTAGGATCTGGAACCATATTCCAACTACAGGAACCACTGGAACTGAAGACCAAACGACCGCACAAACCGCTTGATCCCTGTTGTCGCCAGCGTTGGCGCCAAGTCGCCATGGAGATCCAGGCCCATGCTGAACACCATGTTGTTTAGGCGTGTGTCAACCAGGCAGCGCAGACCTTGAGAGTCACTCCACCGCGCCTTGACAATGCTGTTCTGGTCCAGCTGCCACTCCACGCCCACAGCCAACTCTGAACTGAGGCTGAAAGCATTAAAGTCATACCGTGCTGCAGCGCACATTCGTGAACGCAGCTCGCGTGTCAAGGCCAGCGATACGTGGCCCATAATTGGGTTCAGCACACATGTCAGCTCCGACAGAAGCGGCTGGCCATCGCGGTATCGCATGCCCACTGACATGCCGCCGCTGGCCTCCTGTGCCCCAAAGTACACTTCACCGCCTGCCGATATTCGCCCGCGCCCTGCACTGTCGCCTACGGCCTGTCCTTCGGCTACATCGCCAAAGTTGTACAGTCCACGCAGCCCTAGCAGCCGCCCACTTGTCCCAAATACGCCCTCACTGCTCCACCGCCGCCGGTCCACTGCGTGCTGCAGAATGAACTGCAAGTCTGGCTGCGCACCTGCTACGCTTACGCCGCTGATCGTCAGCTCCGACGTTGCTGATCGCCGTTCCACGTATGAGCCTGTGATTGTGGCCAGCGACGGATACAGCTGTGCCACTGCTAGATACTCACCCGCATAGTCTGCCCGACTCAGGTAATCGGATGTTCGCCAGTTGCATCTCCACACGCCCGCTCTGATGTTCTGCAACAGGTCCTGCGAGTCCAGCTCATCTTGTATCTGCTGTTGCCGAGAAAGCTTGCCGTCACGCGCATCTGCCTTTGGATTGCTTAAAATGTCGCTAAGAGTTGGCACGGCTAGTGACGGAAAGCTTGCTGCGCGCACAACATTGCTTCCCAAGTTCTGCTCACCTGAGCTGGCTGCAGTCTGGGCTGGCATGATGCTAAATAGTGGTCGCGAGGCTGCAAGGTAACCGATCGACGATGCCGAGCTGGGCACCATTGAAAACACCAGCTGCGAGCTCAGGTTGCTGCCCACACGACGCCCTGTGCTTACTGATAGCCCGTATGGAATGCTAAAGTCCAAGATCGCCTTGGACGCTCGACAGAATGTTGCATACGAATTACACTCGTTCCAGCCAGTTTCGTGGTGAAACTGCCGCACCAGGAACGGGAAATAGTCGGATGTAGTGTACGCCATCGTCTGCGTAGCTAGCCCAAAGCAATATGCATACAATTGTCAATAGTAATACACCTGTTACAGACGCTGTTAACAAACAATATTGAATGAAAACGTATATTGAGATCAAAAAGAAACAATACCGATGCCCCATCAGTTAACAAACAATATTATTCTTTAATCGATATCGACCATTTTCACTACCAGCGCCTGTTGTGGGAATCAGAGCCTGTTTGAACATGTGCACATAAATACATCGTTGTGGTGTGAAAAATGTTATTTTAAAGTCAGGCAGCTCCAAAAAAGATAAAGTGCGTTTTTGCAGACTTAGGCGGTCCAGCCAGAGTTAGCGGCACCCTCAGCGGCCCAGTCGGCGGCAGGCGCAGCGCCCTCAGCCCAGTCACCCTCGGTGGTCTCCCAGTTGCCAGCGTTGGCAAGCGCAGCCGCATCAGCGCCCTCAGTGGTCTGCTCCCAGTTGCCCTCAGCCGGCTTCTCGGTGATGGCCTCCTGGTCCTTCTCGACCTCCTCAGCCTCGCGGAAGAAGTACAGATCAACCATGATGTCCCACGACTCCTTGCGCGACAGAGTACCACGCAGACGCAGAACCTCGCGGGCCAAAAGCCAGAAGCCCAGACCGATAGCGTGCTTGCTGGAGTTGTTGAGCGGGATCGCAATGTCCACGTGCTCCAGAGGCGAGTCGGTGTTGCAGAACGCAATCACCGGGATGTTGACGTACGACGCCTCCCGGATGGCCTGCGAGTCCTCACGCGGGTCGGCAACGACAATCAGGCGGGGCTCCTTGAACTTGCGGGTAATGTAGTTAGTAAAGTTACCCGGGGTGAAGCGACCCGCAAGACCCTGAGCGCCGGTGTGGATACCGTACTTGAGCACGGCACGCTGACCAAACGAACGCGACGAGATCACACACACGTCCTGGGGATCCTCGATGGCTGCAATGACACGGGCCGCCAGCACAAGCTTCTCCCAGGTCTTCACAACGTTGATGATGTTGATACCATCATCGCGACGCTGGTACACATACGGAAGCATGTGCGTGTCGACGTTCTGTGCTCCAAGGTGAGCCTTGGCGCTCAGCAGAAGCTGAATGTCCTCCTCGGTGGGGTTGAGGCAAGCGGGGATGTGCGACATGTTGCTACAGGTTAAATTGTGTGTTTTGCAATTAATGGTTAGTATCAGTGTCTGCTTGTCAATAAAAGCTCCAGCTGGCTGGCATAGTTCTTTGGGCGTATGGAGGAGGCTAGATTTGCTTCTGAATTTGAATTACAGCTTCATGGCATAGTCTGTTCAACAGTCCAACTGGCCCGTTGATAGCTAATATGCTTTTGGCTGCCTTTGGCTCGTATAGTAGCAGAGCCGCAAAAATAGAGCAGCCTGATTGAATTTGCAGCTTTTGTGCCATGCAATCCGCTACTCGAATTCACAAAGTCAAATTGAGCTTTGATCAAGTTCCTCAGCAGCCATGTGCCAAATCAACTGTTGCTAGCCCATCGCATCCATTCGTGCCAAAAAGCCAATAATCGCATCCATCGCTCCAAGTTACGCCGCATCTATCCCGCTATGCCAGCCAGTCGATATTCCCGTTGCATCCATCGCGATCCGCTCTTTCTGTCAAACACGCGGCGTCTGGTTGACACTTACAAGTAATACTTTCGACTATGAGTCCGCAAGAGAAAGGGTGTAACAAAGGTCTAATGAAGGAAATCGCCTTCTTTGACAAACTGATTTGGTTGGATGGTGATCAATGAATTAAGTTAATTTAAATTCTATTAAAGTACCTTGACCGTGCCGTTGAGGTAGAACTGAAACCGCTGACCTCGCCACACAACTGTGTCGCCAGTGATGGCAACCACCCACAGCGGCAAAGCAAGTGCTTCGCGGCAGAGCCAGCTGAGCACAAACCACAGCCAGCTCGGAGGCGAGCCGTGGTTGATTCGGTAGAAGAAGATCATGTCTAGTGCAAACCAGCACGACATAAACGTAGTAAATGTTGCAACAATACTGAGCCCAAAAATGTACCCAAGCGCCCACGATGTCAGCGAGCCTAGGAGAATAGACTCTGTCAACGGTTCATAAAACGTTGCAAATGTAACATTGTACTTGCGCGTGCGGACCCAGCGGATGCGACGACTACAGTACTCGGAGAAGGATCCAATATCAGCAGGCTGCCGAGCCAGGTCGCCGGTCATTGTGTGTGCCCAGCCCGAATGCCATAGCGCTTGACCAATCATGTTGTCCTCGGCCAGGTACTGGCCAAACGAAGCAATACCGCCGACATTGTCCAGCGCGCTTTTGTAGTAGAGATTGGACTTGCCCATCAAACAGCTGGCAATCCCAAACGCGTTTATGGCCAAGTACATGCGGCAGTGATTTGTAACCAAGAAAGCGTTATCAAGCATCCCAGCAAAAGATGTTGGCGATTCGCTAAACACCACATGGTGAATAACGCCGAGACGCTTGTTGTCTAGCAGCAGGTCTGCAGATCGGCGCAGAGTCCCTGGGTCGGTGTATACATTCGAGTCGCATATCCACAGCAAGTCATTCTGTGCCTGGTCAAATGCCTTTAGCATGTTGTTGACCTTGGGGTTGATGCCGACGTTATCCTTGCCAATAAGCACGCGTGCCTGGGCTTTTGGATAGCGGGCTATAATATTGCTAACCACTTCAATAGCCAAATCGTCGGGGTCCTCGACGGCAAACAGAATCTCAACTGGCCCTGGATACTCTTGGCGGAAGCTAGATTCAAGTGTGCGCTGCATGCCGTGGTCTACGCCCTTTACTGGGCGGATAATTGTGACACCGGGATAATCATCGGTTGGGCGGTCAACAAAAGGCCGGCGCCGCACGTATCGCCGCTGCAGCACACAATGCGAAACAAAAATAAGCAGCCACTGGAAGGCAGCCAGTACAAGAATCGTGTATGCAGCTAGATTAGCGCTGATTAACGAGCTGTTCAGGCTCATGTGAGTCGCATCGGTAGCTGTGATCACACCAGGCATACCTGCGCCAGGGCTATTGTGTGCAGTTGCCGCATTCATGGTCGAAAAGACGTGCGTTTGGATCACGAGATGCACTGGAGACTCGCACAATTGCTAAAGGCTGCGGCTGTGGGAAGCTGCGAAACAGCTGACTGAAAAGCGTGTCAAATAACCAGAGGCCAAAAATGACGAGAAGCAAGTTTTAGCGTAAACGCGGGCGTATAAATAATTTAGAAAATAACAGACTCGTAGCGACAGCTTGAATAAAGCCAATGGTAGAAATAATAAGAAACGAGAAAAGCAAGTTAAAGAGCAGCGGCCAGCGAGTAAGCTTATCAAACAGTATTCACAGAAAGAAAAAAGACCAACTCCGCCTAGTGCGGAGTTGAAGAGCAAAAGAAAGCCAGCACAAAAATAGCAAGAGTGAGAGAAACGAGAGTCGGTTGCATGCGTGCGGCTACTCGGGTCGTGGATTCCGACGCGCGCGGTCGATTCCAAATCAGGAAGTTTCGATCAACTGTAAAATTAGCCAGCTTGATTGTATAATTTTACACGCGTTCTGCGGCTCCGCCTAAAACAAAATTATATTGTTCTCCTAGTGCGTGTTTGCAGTTTCAATTCAACTTTTTCTATTACTAATACACATTTATTGTTATACTACAAATGTCTGCTGAATCTGTGCCCTCAAGCGCACCGCTATTTAAGAAGAGCCGGCGGCGAGGAGCAAATATCCGGAAGCGCGCAGCAGACGATGCAGGGGCTACCGAGGATCTGGTTTCCGACGAGACAGCAGCAATTGTTAAAAGCAACGACGGTCCCCGTGCATCCAAGCAGGCAAAGGCAGAAACCGAGCAGCAGCCGAGTAGCGGTGAAACAGACACTAAAAGCGCCGACAACACTGACTATTGCTACAAACACACACCAGACGCAACACGCACCGAAGAGTACGATGCACCAACATCCAAAAAGGCCAATGTCGAATCGCAGGCAGAGAATGGAGACGGCACATACAAAGGCAAGGGTGCATACACTAACCGAGTAGCCGGGACTGGCACAATGAGAGCAGGGCCGGTCAGAGGCCCAGCCAACGTCAGAACTACTAATGTGGTAGACTACCAGCCCAACGTTTGCAAAGACTACAAGGAAACAGGCTACTGTGGCTACGGCGACTCGTGCATCTTCCTCCATGACCGCGGCGTGTACAAAAGCGGATGGCAGCTGGAGAAGGAGTTTGAGGAGTCGCAGATGGGCGTGCAGCGAGACAATCCCCGGATGTGGCAGACGGAGAACTCTGACGACAAAGACAGCAAAAAAGTCGATTCTGAAAAGCTGCCATTTGCGTGCCTGATCTGCCGCAAGTCCTTTGACAACCCAGTTGTGACAAAGTGCCAGCACTACTTTTGCGAGGCGTGCGCTCTTGCGCGGTACCGAAAGTCCCCAAAGTGCTATGCTTGCGGCGTTGCTACTGGCGGGGTGTTCAAAAAGGCCAAGAACTTGGTGAAACTATGATATTTCCACGTGATTCTAGAATATATCTGTGTTACGCTAAGCAGCAGTTCATCTTTTTTGTTTCCACAACGTATTTTTAATTGATTTTTTATCTCTTGTAACCATGAGCAGCAATCCTCCTGACGACTTGAAGTCACTTTTACAGTTGATGTTTGATCCATTTTTTAAACACGGAGCGCTGTTTGGCGCGCGCGATGTTTATAACTCGGAGCCACCATATGCACGCGTGCTCAGGGGTCTAGGACTGTTTGATCCTATTGAGCTGCCAAAGACCCAGGGTAGCAGGCAGAGAAAGACCACGTTTCCAGTGGTGGTGCATTCAGGAAACAGCCAACAAGAACGCACTAGATTCGACGATAAACGTATGCCAGTGTCACTAGAGCGCGTTTCTGACGAGTTGGGCCGGATCTCTGATGAGCTGAAGCATGACGGTGGCCAGATCATTGGCTCAATTGGCGAAGTATTTGGCGAGACCTCGCGCTGGGCAATGGGCAGCCTCCTTGGGCACTTGCGAGATGCAGCGGACCATATTGAGACACGAATTCAGCGCGAAGGGCCTGAAGACGATAAGAAACGTAATGACATGTCGTCATCATTATACCGAGCGGTGCGTAGTGACCTGATAACCAATTTCGACCGCCTTTTCCCTGAACCTAGTGACGACGAGAAAAGTACGTACAGCTACTACCATGTCACCACCAGCACCATGCCCGACGGATCAGTGGAGACACGCAAGGTGCTGCGCGACAAGGACGGTTCAGAGAAGACCACGGTGATTCGGCACTATCCAGACTCCAAAAAGGAAGATGAGGTTACAGTTACTACCGACTCAAAGTCCATTACAGATGGCAAATAGCCGTAAAACACATTTGAATAAATAAAGGGTGCTCAGCACTCGGTGCCAAAGTAGCGATCGCCAAACACGCCATAGCCCGACCGAATCAGCAGGTCGTCTTTGCCGATGTGTGGGTCTAGCATGGCAACAACAATCTTGACGCCTGGAAAGGCAGAATGAATGGCGCGAGTGCCCTGAGGCGTGGCCAGCAGCGATATAAGCACAATGTTGTGTTCAGGCACGCCGTGGTCAAGACAGATACGGATCGCCATCATTGCATTGGCGCCTGAGACGATGGTCGAGTCCATGAGCAGCACTTGATGGTCAGCAATTGTCGGCGGAAGCTTGGCGTAGTGTAAGCGCGGTTCGTGCGACTCAGGATCGCCGACAATAAGGATCTTGCCGTAGTGGGCTGGACGCACAACACTGCGCAGCGCCTTCTCCATGACGCCGCCGGCACGAAGCACAGTGACGCCTGAAACTTCAGAGGCAACCTCAAATCCCTGATACGGCAACCCCATCGGTGTTTCGACAGTTTTGGCGGTCAACCGAAGCTGACCCAGGCCATACTCGATGACCAGACGCGACAGGCGGTCCGAGTAGAATATAAAGTCATCGCGCGAAGTTGTGCGGTCGCAAAGCAGAGTCTGCATAGCGCGCACCTGGTTAGACTGTGTTAGCGTGAGCAGCGTGTTGTCAGCATCGCAGGTGCTGCTGAAGCGGTCCACCAGTGCCGGACGCACCAAAACAGCAGTGTGCTCGTCCAGCTGGCGCTTGATGTGCTGGATCATCAGCCCAATCGCCACTTCGTTGTCCAGGCCACGCGGAATTATAACATCGGCATTGTTCATGGTCGGCCGCACAAAGCCGTCGTATGCAGGCTTGACAAAGCGGTCGTACTGCTGCAGAACGCCCAGCGGATCGCGTGCACGCTCGGCCACGTCGCGCTTAATGCGGCGAGCCAGACACACATCGCTGTCTGTATCTACAAAAATTTTCATGTCCATCATGGCCAGAATAGTTGGATCATAGAGCGCAAAGATGCCTTCAAAGATAACGACCGATGCGCCATAAACATACTGCGTCTTGGGGCTGGGCGAGTGCGAGCTAAAGTCGTATTGCGGAATATGTGTGGCCAGACCCTGCTTCAGGCTTTGCAGCACTTGCAACGCCGCTGCGTAATCGTAGCTCGATGGATGGTCAAAGTCGTGGTTGTTCAAGAAGGCCTGCCGCGACTCTTCAGGCGACAGCTTGCGGTAGAACGAGTCCATGCTGACAATAACAACCCACGGCACATTGAGACTCTCCACAATCCGCCGGGCCACACTGGTCTTCCCGCTTGCGCTGGCTCCGGCGATGCCGACCATGTACGCTGGGTTGTTGCGTCCATCGGATGTGTACCACGGCGGTCGCCCAGAGCTGCGCAGCATCAGCGTGGAGCTCGTCTTGTTGGCAGCAACCATTGTCGTAGCAAAGGTCTAGTGCGTCTGTAACCTAAAATACTTTGTGAAAGGACAAAGAAAGCGCAACTGGGAACAAGTGCAAACATGGGCATTATCTGCACTAAATCACGTGCAGCATGCGAACGTGCTTGTAAAATCATTGGATTTAGCAGCTCATTGAACGCGTTGGTTCCTTTTCAGGTATTTAGGATGCTGAGCTGATAATTAGGATAGCAACAGTTGCTATCCTAATGTAAAAAATCAGCTTCCAGTTTGTGGGTCATTGGTCTTATCAACAGGATCCAAACCAGCGCTGCAAAAGATGGGCTTGATTACATGCTAAAGCTTGCCGATCATCACTGGCGAAATATGCTGTTGAGCATCGACGTCACAGCTTTGCAGGTTTGTCTCTGTTTTCTCATATTTTCTTGCTGGTGCTAATTCCTTGGCGCTGCCATCTCGCTTGTTCAATTCAATTCGCTTTGCTGTAGCAGACGGTCTGGAGCAAAACAGCCCTATATAAAGGGATCTATCGCGCATATGAGAGGTGATGCAATACAGAGCACGCGGGCGGCGGAGCTGGCGCAGTATGTTTCGCTGACAATTGCAATTGCTGGACTGCAGTTTGGGTGGTCAGTCGAAACGGGCTTTGGGACGCCGTACCTGCTGTCGCTCGGGCTGCGCAAGTCGCTGGTGTCGCTGGTCTGGCTGGCTGGGCCGCTGTCGGGATTGATCATGCAGCCGCTGGTGGGCATCTTGAGCGACAAATCGACGTCGCGATTTGGGCGGCGACGGCCGTTTATTGTTGGCTCGACTGTGTGTACGGTGCTGTGTCTGTGTGTGATCGGATGGACACGCCAGATTACAGGCGGCCATGAGGCGCTGACAATATGGCTGGCTGTCATAGCGTTCTATTTTATGGACTTTGCCATCAACTGTCTGCAGGCCAGTCTGCGCGCGCTAATTGTCGATGTGCTGCCAGCATCGCGCCAGGACGCGGGTACAGCGTGGGCGTCGCGTATGATTGGCGTAGGAAATGTGACTGGATACTTGATGGGGTTCTTGGATCTGGTCCACCTGCTGCCATTCCTGGGGTCCACGCACATGCAGGTGCTGACCACCATAGCTTCGACAGTGTTGGGCGTAACTGTAGGCATCACATGCTACTTTACATCAGAGATGCCTCTTGTACGTCCGCCAACAGAGACTGACGATAGTCTTGAGGCGTTTCGGGCGCTGTTTACGTCATTGCGTTCGCTGCCAACAGTCATCAAGCGCACCTTCCGCATCCAGCTGTTTGCGTGGATTGGGTGGTTCCCGTTTCTCTTTTATGGCACCACATATGTTGCCGATCTGTACGTAGCCGCTCATAGCACTGACGGTGGCTCAGAAGCAGAGACCATGGAGCGAGGCACACGCGCTGGCTCATTGGCAATGTTTGCCCATGCACTAGCGTCGCTGGCGTCGTCGCTAATTCTGCCCTTGTTTACGTATTCGGCTGCTGTGGGTCCGCCGCAGCAGCAACCAGGCTCTCGATCGACATCGGTCCTGGGTAACATCAAACAGGTGTTGCATGGCGTACGTATGCGACTGGCGGTCAGCCTGCCGACAATGTGGGCGATGTCGCTGGTAATATTCTCCTTGGCGATGCTGCTGACGCTGGTCACTTCGACAGTGTTTGTAGCATCAATGATTCTGGCAGTATGCGGCATCTCGTGGGCTGTGGCCATGTGGGTGCCTTTCTCGATGATTGGCGAGACCATCCGCGGGGTGGCGAGCCTGCCATACGAGTCACAGATGCACGCAGCACCGGTCAGCGGTGACTATGTGCAGGTGTCTAGCAGTGACATTCCAATGGAGGTAATCGATGACCACGGGTTGGATCAGGACGCAGACCCACAGCCAGCGCTGCCGTCGACAGAGATGTCAGCAGGCACAATCTTGGGCATTCACAATGTCTTTATTGTCATTCCTCAGTTTATAACTGCGTTTGCGAGCAGCCTCATCTTTGCCGTGTTTGAGCACATCCAGGGCTCCGGCAAGGCTGGCGGCCAGCATGCACAGCAGATTGCGCTGGTAATGAGCCTCGGCGGGCTGTCTGCGGCAGTAGCAGCATATCTATCATGGAAGCTTCGCAGCCAAAGCTAAGTCGCGCATGTGTTTACTTCTTTTATAACTAGTCAATGCAACATGTAAAAATACACGAAAAAGAAGCACACTAGTTTGTGGCATCGTTCAGGGCTACGCAAACCACGCCCTTTTGGTGGCCCTTGAACTCGCGGATGACATCGCCCGATTTCATGTCCCACAGCGCTGCACGCGTGTCGGTAGACACAGTTACCAGGTAACCCGAGTCACTGGAGAAGGCAGCGTCCCAGACCCAGCGCTGGTGATAGACCAGCGTGTGCACAAGCTCAGCTCCAGCTTGCAAAGACTCGCCGCGCGACGCAGCAGGCACCACCCGCTCGGTAAGGCGCCACAGCTTTGTCGTGTGGTCAGACGAGCATGTGGCCAGCAGCAGCCCGTTGGAGCTGAACAGTGTGCGTGTAATGCGGTACCCCTCGTGAGCTTCAAAGTTGATGTACAGCTCCAGCTCAACCGAACGGCCGGCCTGCGGCGACGAGTCGATGATCAGACGGTACACAAAGATCTGACCCAGGTTGTTGCCGGCCACTACCAGCTGTCCATTGGGAGACACAGCTACCGAGCGCACGGCCACGTTAGGCTGCGGCTCAACCTGGCACAGCACCTCGCGCCGTCGCCAACGCCATACGCGAATCATTCCCTCCTGATCGCACGACACTATCAGCTCCTGCCGCATGTCGGGGTGGATCGCAATGTCGTTGACCATCGCCCCGTTCTTGAGTTCATATTTGCCCGAGCCTGTATGAATCTCCCACAGCCTTATTGTGCAGTCCTCGCTGCACGTTGCCAGATACTTTTGGTCCAGAGTGAACTCGACTGCTGTTACGTTGGCTGTGTGTCCGTCCAGCTTCATCACAGGCAAGTCTGACGCGCTAAACACGTCGTATAGGCTGACACTAGGGTTGCCTGCCACTGCCAGGTAGTGCTTGTTGCTGGACAGCGCCATGCGGTTGATTTGCGACTCGGTCGTGTATGGAATGGTCCGCGTGCAGGTGCTCTTGAGCGCATCCCACATGCGAATCGTGTGGTCGTACCCTGCCGTCACTAAAATCACCGGGTTTTCGTCCATGCTGTGCAAGAGGCTCGGAAATGCGTGACCAGTAGAAATAAAGTGTTAAAGGAATGAAAAGTTGCAATTTTTCTTTTCTTTAGCCAGTCTTTTTCTTTGTACTTTACAAGCTCAATTCGCGCCTAGCATATATCCAATCGAAATGAACATTACGCAAAAGGTCAACGACGCCCCGCTGGTATACGAGATTGAGACACGCCTGCGGCAGGCTCACAACAACGATTTTGACGACAGCGTCGGCGACCCGATCGATGCCGACGAGGTGTACGACCTGATCCGCAACATCAACGATCCGGAGCATCCGCTGACGCTTGAGCAGCTGCACGTGGCCAACCGCGAGCACATCTTTGTTGACGACGGCGCCAGTCGGGTGCGCATCGAGTTCACGCCGACGATTCCGCACTGCTCGATGGCCACGCTGATTGGCTTGTGCATTCGCGTGCGCCTGCTACGGTCGCTGCCCGAGCGCTTCAAAGTTGACATCCGCGTGCGCGACGGCACTCACCAGTCCGAAGCTGACGTCAACAAGCAGCTCAACGACAAGGAGCGCGTCGCCGCCGCTCTTGAGAACACGTACCTGCTTGATGTCGTCGACCAATGCTTGGCATCTGCCGCCTAGTTTCCTGCCGTAATACATTATATAATTATAATCTCAAATGAACATGTTCCGGGATGACTACTGCAACCTAAACTGTCTCTAATTGACGTCCCCAATGACCGGCGTGTTGATACCTGCTGTGCTGCGCGAATCGGCTTGTGCACTGCCTTGTGTCTCCAGTGGAGATGCGCCAAAGTCATCGATTGAATCCAGCAGATCGCGCACCTCGGCTGGCATTGCTGGCTTGTCTGGCCGGCCACGCTCATTATTGGTGCCAAAGTACATATCAGAGTCATCATCGCTGTCGCTGTACATGCCACTCTGTG
Source organism: Coemansia sp. RSA 720 (assembly GCA_027577495.1). Taxonomy (NCBI): domain Eukaryota; kingdom Fungi; phylum Kickxellomycota; class Kickxellomycetes; order Kickxellales; family Kickxellaceae; genus Coemansia; species Coemansia sp. RSA 720. The sequence continues at coordinate 38,913 of JANBQV010000010.1, forward strand.
CTATCGTATCAAGCACGTCGCGCGACTGCAGCGCACTGGCAGTAGTAGCAGCTCCCATGCTCGCCATCTGCCGCTGCGTTGCGCCTGGTTCTACTTGGCTGCCGACACGGTCTCCATGCATCGCCAGCCCATCGCGCAGCGCTGCTCGCAGCTGTTCAACGTTGATATGCGGCGCAACAATCGAGTCGCGACGGACCTGAGCTTCCCAGTCCACAGAAACACGGGCACGGATGTCCTTGACCTGGTCAACCGCATTTAATAAGCTGACTGCGCCTGCGTTAATGCTGCTCGATTTGCACAACACACGCTCTGCAGTCTTGCTATCTACAACTGTATTGTTGGCAGCGTTATCTGTGTACTGTGCAGAAGCCTCTGGACCCAGTAGCTCCAAAAGTGCGCCGCTGCTCAGTCGCTGTAAAAGTGCGTTTGCCGCATCCATGTCCTGAATCGAATCAGTTGGAGCAGCTGTGCCTTCAGTGGGAAGCGATGACAGCGACGGTGACTCGCCACATCCAATTTCAGCTACGCGCAGTCGTTGCAAGCACACATGTTCAATGGCGTGCTCCCAAAGCCCCAAGTCTCTAGCTTCGGCAGTCAACTGCCCAACATGAGCTTCAAGGCTGCTATCCACATGCAGACTGGCCACCTGAGCCCACACCATAGCCAGCAGTGTGGTCCACGCACCTGTCGTGCTCGCTGGGCCGCCGCCGTCAACAAGGGCCAGCGTGTGTCCAATGCTTCCAGTGCCCTGCGTCTTCAAAAGCCCGCACAAGATAGTCGCAGTGCCTGCATAGCCAGCTACTAGATGTCTCTGTGACATGGTGTGTGCTTCCTTGAGTGAATCGCTCAGCTTGTAGTACACGGCATCAATTAGCTCCACGCTTGGCGTTAAATTCCAGTTGTGACTAGATCCAGGAGTGGTGTTGCTTTGCAGAGCCTCAGCAATGCAGTCTGCCGACAGCACTCGGCAGTCCATGTTATCGTGCGACAGTAGTGTAAACAGCGGTGTGTATGCCTCCAGCGGCAGCACTAGCGGTTCCTGGCCAGCAGAAGTCCTCAGCCGGCTCGTGCGCAAAACAATGTACAGTGCCTGGAGCAGCCAGGTCAGTCGATCTCCAGAGCTCGGCTGTTCGGTGTTGGTAAGCTGCATTTGTGACACGAGATAACTGACCATGTCCGATAGTTGGTCGTTGTAGTACTGATGCTTTGCCAGGCCGCCAATAGCTGCCAAGAGGTGGTAAAAGTCGGATATCTGGCTTTGGTGCACGGGTGAACCAGCTGAATCGGTATATTTGACGCTGTCTTCAGTGCTGGTATGAGCTGTGGCAATCTGCAGAGCCGCGCTGAGCATATCCTGGTCAGGGCTAGCTAGCTGCTTAGAGCCGACCGACTCCAGCAAAAACGTCACCAGTACATTCAGGGCCTCCATAACCGATATACCAACCAAAACATACGGCTTGCAAAACAGGCGCTCAAGAATGCGAATGATACACGCACGCCGGTTGCTGATTTTGCGTTCATGGCGGGTGTTGTCCTTGTCTGCTGGCGCAGTGGCGGCTATGCTGCTGTTGCTGTCCTCGCGAGCTACGCTGTCCAAATACAGCTGCGAGGAGAACGCGCCGTCGGTTAAAAACGCCAGAGTCTCAACGATAACCATATTCTGGTCCTGCGGCTGCAGCTGGCCCACAACAGCAATCACAATGTGGACGCAAAGCGACACGGGCTGCCACTTTAGGCCAGTGTCAAGATACCGGAATATCTCGGCAACAATAATGCGCGAGTGTTGGCCGTGCGAGCGGCGCACCAGTGTCTCAACGCAGCGCCAGGCCTGTCGACCCAGCTGCTCGTCGCTGGGCAATGCATCGGCAGCGGTGCCTATTGTGGCAAGCTGGTCCTCAATGCTGCTGGGAGCAGCAGACTTGAGCGTAGGCGCGACAGCAATGCGACAGGCAATGGCGCTAGCGACCAGCGGCAGTTCATAGTAGCAGTCATCGGCATAGGTGGCCTGGCTGTCAGCAATAGCCTGTACGCCGCACAGCCCCAGTGCTATGTTGGCGGCGTCGCGCGAGCGCATGTAAGCAACAAAGGTGCGGATCAGATGCGAGTAGAGCGAGCACAGGTGCTTATCGATGCCAAGAGTCGAGCCGGAATGGCCACGGCAAAACAGCGCAAATGTGTGGGTGGCACACTTTGCAAGCTCCAGGTCGTCGGCGGCCAGCACAGAGTCAAGGGAGCTGAGCACATCTTTGGCAAAAAAGTTGAGATCACGGGCGCATGCATCCAGCAGCGCATCGTATATGCGCAGACCAACACAGACGTCTGGGCGCCGGCGTCGCTGCACGTCCTTGGCGATGCGCTTGGACAAGTATGCACCGACCTTTGTGAGCTTTGCGGGTTTGCTCTGCACATAATACACCAGATAAGAGAGCTCGTTGCTGCTGGGTGCGGAGTCTTCGGTGCGCTCGAGTGGATAGCAGCGCTCAACGAGTGAGGCGTGCTTAACGTAGCGTCTAAACAGCGGATGGAACAAGATAAAGTCAGATGGCGGGTGAGCTGATGTGGACAGTTGCAGGCGCAGGCACGGCAAGCACAGCGACGGCATGCACGGAGCAGGCGAGTCCTCTATAGAAGCCTCGGGCGGTGGCGGCGGGAGGTCCAGGCCTGGGTATGCGTGCTGCATTGAGGCAATTGCAAGAGACAAATTACGGCGCAGCTACTATACAAGCAAGAACGAGCAGAGGAGAGGGACACCAGCAAGGCGTGCTCCTGGCGCGTGCGCATACAGGCGGAACGGGGGCGCTCCAACAGGCTTACCTGACCAGCGGGTTCATTGCGTGGCAATAGAGCAAATATAATAAATTGACAGGCGGAGAAAGAGCTACACGACAGAGCAGCCATCGCAGTCGTGGCTCAGGCTTTATATGGATGGTTTATTTTCAGCTAAAAGAAAAGAACTACATGACAGAGCAGCCGCAAGTGCCGCCGGTCTGGCTGGCAAACGGGTCGTGCGGCGGCGGGCCCCACAGCGATGGAATCAGATAGTCTTTGGTGGACTTTGTGAACTCGATGAGCGCATCGCTGGCCTGCGACACTGGGATGCGTGGCAGCTCCAGCTGCTCTTTCAAGCGACTGTTGTGCTCGTTAATCTTGCGCAGTTTGTGCTCGGACATTGGCGAATTGCAGCGAGGGGGAAAGAAAAGCAATGCTAAGCAAAGAGGCAAGAGACAACAACTGTGACACGTAGGCAAGAGACAACTGCGACACAAAGGCGAGACACGACTGTGGCGGCGCTGAAACGGAAGCAACTGGACTGGTGATCAGCCAAAAGTAGAGCAGAATGTGCACGAGATGCGGGTCATTATCTCTCTTCCGCATTGTGTTTTATAGCCCCTTATTTTGCACCCACTTATTTATACGACTTTTGATACATACACGTGGGCATGGACGGTATCCATGACTCGGAAGCGACAGGCGACATCACCGAGATGACAGAGCGGCGGCACGAGCGGGCCGAGCCGGTAGCAGACGCAGGGCGGCGGCCAACTGCACGCAACGCAATGCTTGTGGGCGGGCTGTCGCTGCTGGTGTGCATATTCTCGTTTGTTGGACAAACAACAGCGACACGTCGCGTGCAGGAGTCGTACCAGCAACCGTATCTAATTCTGTGGATCTCGCATTCGTTCTGGATCATCACGCTGCCGTTGCACACGCTGTACGAGAAGCTCAAGCGCCGGCCACGCTCACTGGGCGCCCTGCGCGCTGAGACCCTGGTTGCCTCAGCAAAGCTCATTGTGCAGCGCAAGCGCGTGCGGGCCGAGACTGCGACCAGCGAATACCGGCCCATCCAGACCGCCGATCCTGACGCAACGATGCAGCTGCAGGCCAGTGGCACGGCGCTAGGCTCTGACGGCACTCGTGTGCGCACAGCGTTCAAAGACGACGACGAAGAGGGCGGAGCAGACACTCCGGATCCAGACACAGAAGCGGACGTAAACGATGCTAGCGACGCCGACGGTGCACGGGCGCTGGCACGCAGGCGACCATGGTGGATTATGGGGCGAATGGCACTGCTGGCAGCTCTGCTGGTGGGGCTGCTCAATGCATCGGCGTATCTGTGGTATGTGGCTGTAGCGCTGACCAGCATGTCCAAAGTCACAGCCATCTACAACATGTCGTGCTTCTTTGCGTACTTGTTCTCGATACTTCTGCTGGGCGAGCGCGTACAGATTGCAAAGTGTGCTGCTGTGGCTGTCAGCATTGTCGGCGTTGTGCTGATGGCGCTAGTCGGCTCAGGATCTGGAGCCGATGCTGCTGTTACGCCAGCTGCGCGCAATGCTGAGCTGATGGGCGATGCACTGGCGCTGACGTGTGCCTGTGGCATTGGCCTGTACCAGGTGCTGTACAAGAAATACGCAGTGCCACGCGACTTCCACTCGCTGTTTGCCGTCAACTTTATGACGTCGCTGCTGGGCCTGTGCACGCTGATGCTGTTCTGGATACCAGTGCCGATATTCCACATCACTGGAATTGAGCGCTTCCGCTGGCCCACACATGCGCAGATGCTGCTGATTCTGGCCAATGCGCTGGCTGGCGTGGCCTACAATGGTGGCTTCATGATTGCGCTAGCGCTGACATCGCCATTGTTTGCTGCTGTCGGCGTGATGCTGACTATTCCGGCTATGGCTGTGGTCGACATGGCCATGCAGGGCCACGTTTTGGACTGGAACGTCTTTGCCGGCGGCGCTGCGATCCTCGCCGGGTTCTGCATTCTTACGCTGGCCGAATATCGCGACACTGTGCACAAGGCGCAGCGTGCCGATTCCGCCAGCGAAGCTGACATTCCTGCCGTCGATGCTGCATAAGCGCTCTGTACTTTTCACCTGTAATCTGGCGATGTGTGAAGCCACCACGCCTCTTATCGCCTTTTAACGTCCGAAATAGAGATTAACTTTAGCCTTCATTTTGCAGAGTGGTGCAGGCTGGATTCACCATAGCTCACAAAGACAGCTCTACAATTAACAACCCAGGCACCTCCAATGCTAGCTGGTGCCAGATATGGATGCACTGAGAGCAGATCAAGTTCCGCAAAGAAAAAGTGGTCTTTTGGCTGCTTGCTTAAAAAGGTCACGTTTTTCCTAAGGAGCAATCAAAACACTGGTGGGGTGAGGGGACTGCGGCGGCAAGAATGGAAGCTTGGATGCCAAGCTTGCTTATTAAGTTCTTTTCTGTTCCTTTCGCATATTTATTTTATTCCACATTATCCATACCACTCTGTTTTATTTTGCTTTATCCACAGCACTCTTTTTGTTTATTTCGCTTATCCAAAGCACACTTGTTTTTATTTCTAACCACCACCTACCTATTCGAGCCATGGAAGACAGCCTCGATGCATACATTAGCCAGTCTCTTATTGACACCAGCGGCGGAGCTTCAGGCGACTTTGACAGGCATAATTCGCTAAGCAGCGACATGCTGCTACAGCTACTTTTGAACACTATGGGCACTGGATCAGCGCTGCCCGACACAGCAGCGACTATCGACCCAAACACGCTCAACGGCATGGATGTGGACGAATATGCGCTGACACCAAACACAGGTATTTCGGCAGATGACTCTGCTGACACAAATTCACTGCTGGCAGCAGCGCTGCTGTCGGCACTTGGGCCACTGCCTGATATTGCGGCGGCGTCGGAAGATATGCATGGAGCAGAGTCGATGCTGGTAGACACATCAGTGGCGGCTGCAGAGTGCTCCAATGCACCGCCGCCCACACTTGCGCCTGCAGTCACCACAAAGGCCAGATCACAGCCCAAGCCATCGTGCGCAGCACCCCAGAAACAGACCATCCAGCAGCAGGCCCTGAGTACTGCAGGAAAGCGCAGTATCTCTGTAGTTGGCTCTCAGAAGCCCACGCCGAAACCAGCTACTGCGGCGCCTGCGCGCGTTGCTGCTACTGCACTGCAGGCCCAGAAGCCCGTCGGCGACAAGGCAGGAGCGTACGATGAGGATGAGGAAGACATCGACATGACAGGCATCGACATGAAGAGCCTGTCGTCCAAGGAGCGGCGGCAGCTGCGCAACAAAATATCAGCCCGCAACTTTCGGGTGCGGCGCAAGGGTAAGTGCCAAATACGGCTCAGCTGAGGCACATGGTGTGAGCTGTTTTCTATATCTTGAATGACATGCAACAAACCGCCCCTAATCTATAACCAATTGTCTGTGTGTAGAGTACATTTCCAACCTTGAGGCTGAGGTGCGCATGCACAAGGAGGAGGCCGACGGGGTGAGAAGGGAACTGGCAATATCGAGAAAAGACAATGTGCAGCTGCGCGACGAGATTCAGCGGCTGAGACAGAGGCTCAGTGCAATGAGTGCCACGCAGCCCGGCAGCGCCGCGGCAGCCACGGCGGCAGTTCCGGCTACCGCTGCAGCTGCAGCTGCTTCTCGCTTTGCTGGTCCTGTTTCAGCTCGCCCTGCTGGTCCTGCTTCAGTTCGCCCTGCTATTTCAGCGCATCCGACAAAGCAGGTGGTCAGAACGAGCGCTGTCGCACCGACGTCGGCGCCGATGGTCCGCTTCAACCCGAACAAGGATATTGCGCAGAGCGCGGCCAAGAATGGGTCGAATGGCTCATCAGCTACAGGCAACAACTGGGCGGCAAAGAGCGGGCGCTCTGGGTTTATTGCAGTCAATGCAGCTATGCTGCCGTCGGCTCACAGCACCACGGTGGATGAGCTGATGGCTGAAACCCGCCGCAAGCAGGTGGTCAGTGCGCTGCTTGACATTGATGAGCCTGTTGCAGCCCTGCCAGCATCTGAATGCGATGCAGACAGCAACAGAGCTGACTACCAGGCGCTGGCAGTCGCCAGAGCTATTCTGGGCACTGCCAGCCTGATTGCCGAGCTGGTACTCCCGCAAATCGCACTCGAGTCGTCGCTCGCTCACGTGCCTGGCCCAGCTGTGCTGCCAGCTATATCAGTTTCATGCTAGTTTTCGTTTATTCAAAACTTTGTCTTTTAAAAAATATTTTGTTGTAAATGGAGTCGTTCCTACAGAACCACCTGCTATATCTGCTGTGCAGGCTGCTGGGTGCGCTGGCGTCAGAGGCTCTGGCAGTTGTCGACGTGGTGTCGAATTGGTGGCACGCGGGCATATGCATTGTTCTGTCGCTGCTGCCCAAGGCGCACACGACATATGCGGTCACTCGCCCGTCTGCAGGGTTCCACCCCGGCGTGCTGGTTACTGGTACCAGCTCAGGCATAGGACACGACACAGCCGTAGCTCTGGCTGCGTACGGATACACGGTGTTTGCTGGTGTGCGTACATGGGAAGACGGAGCGCGCGTTGAAGCTGATTTTATCGACTCCATCAGCCCGGAAAAGGTAGCGCGCAACCCATGGGTCCGCCGCACATCGAGGGCGCAGCGCCAGGCCGAGCGACATGCGCAGCCGGTGCTGGACAGCGCGTCAGACCTGAGTGACGACGAAAGCAGTGGCAGCGTGCGCTCGCGGCGAGCACTGAGAAAGACCCTGCGGCAGCGTGCACGCAGGGGCCTGGCCAATGCCGACACACATCGAAAGCCTCAGCACATGGCAGTCAACGGCAGCACACATGTAAAGTCACAACGCACAGCAGCCAATGGCATGGCGCATAGAAAGTCTCAGCACAGCACATCCATGGCAGGCGCGATCATTCCGGTGATCCTAGACGTGGCCAGCAGTGATTCGGTCGACCAGGCATATGAGCGTGTGGCCAATGAGCTGCGGCAGCGGCGTATTCCACTGGCGGCGGTGGTCAACAACGCCGGCGTCACGGCGTTTGGGCCCATGGACATTTCGGCGCCGGCGTTCATCGACAACTGCATGGACGTCAACTTCCGCGGCCCAGTGCGTGTAGCTCAGCGCTTTATGCCGCTGTTGCGTGCCAGCTGTGGTCGCATCGTCAACATCTCCAGCATCATGTCGTGGCTGATTGGCCCTGGCTTTGGCGTGTACTGTGCCAGCAAAGCTGCGTTGTCGGCGGCCAGCCGTGCCTGGCACTATGAGCTGGCCACCAGTGGCATCTCGGTGTCGGTTCTCGAGCCTGGCATCACTCGCACTGCGCTGTGGGCCAAACTCGAGTCGCAGCTCGAGTTCCACCATGCGCGGCTGAACGGAGTGCGTCCGGCTCATCGCAACGGTGCTGCTGCTGCGCCGTCTGCGCTGCCTGGCGATGAAGCCGTAGCGTCGGCATCGCCTCCGCGCTGTACCATTGGCGACAGCGCCAGCCACAGCGACGGCAGCGATAACTGTAGTCACAGCGATAACCATAACCCTAACGATGACGCCCGTGCGCTGTACAGCCCGATGATTCGCCGCATCAAGACGTCTAACGAATTGACGCCAGTCTTTGCGCTGCCCACGCGCCATGCTGTCAACGCCACTGTCCACGCGCTGACCAGTCGCTACCCAAAGACCACATACCGCGTTGGCTGGGATGCGCGCCTGGTAAGCCTGGCCACTTGTGTCGTCAGCGAGGAGGTCGTCGAGTGGCTCTGCCGCGTTATCGGTATCGTGTCAGAGTCCTGATGCGTCGGAGCTGCTAAACTCGCCAGCAGACGGTATCTGTGTCGTGTGAGCTCTGGCACGAGATGACCAGAGACATCTGCATTGTGCTGGGATCTCGATGCGGCACGATGACGCACTACCCAGTGAGTCTGCTGCTGAGTCTGCTGGCTCTGGTCGCCCCAGAGTTTCTGCAGTGTTCTTTGCTGTCTTTGAAAAAGAAATAAATCGAACCTGTTTGCCTGTAAATCTCTGTGGGTGCTCAGTCTGGTCGTCATCTGCCTGGTGATGTAATGGCACAGGAAACTGTCAATAGGTTCGCTTGGGTTGGTACTCTGGATCATGGCTAAAAGATACTTAAGAGGTGTCATTCTTTTTTCCATTGCTTTTTCCCTAGACTTTTTTTTACTTTATTTGTGCTCAATTTCTACTTTTTTTTCCCGCTTTGCACAGGCCGTCGCAATTCAACTCTGTTTTCCTCGCAGCCCAAAAGCGCACCGTACATTTGAAAAGCTCTGGTGTATCTGCTCAGCTCTTACTTTTTTGGCTGGCATATACGCAATTGACAGAGTTTTATTTCTCACCGACACGCAAACACCGTTTGCTTGCTTCACCTGCTACTATTTTTGCTGTTTTGCCAAAAGATGGCGGACTTTGTGCGTCTGACAATATTTGGCACGGTGTTTGAGGTCACCACGCGCTACACGGACCTGCAGCCGGTCGGCATGGGCGCCTTTGGCCTGGTGTGGTAAGTACGCCTTTATGCACACTCTGGCCCTGTCCCAGCAGGGGACTTTGGCGCCCCTTATAGACAAGGGCTTGTAGAGCAAAATAATCTAAAGTTCTCCCCCAATCTTATACTGTAGCTCTGCGGGCGATCAGCTGACTCGGCAGTCAGTTGCTGTTAAGAAAATTATGCGGCCGTTCAGCTCGTCGGTGCTGGCCAAGCGCACGTATCGCGAGCTGAAGCTGCTAAAGCACCTGCGGCACGAAAACATCATCAGCATGAGCGACATTTTCATCTCGCCGCTGGAAGACATATACTTTGTGACTGAGCTGTTGGGCACCGACCTGCACCGGCTGCGGCAGTCGCGACCGCTAGAGAAGCAGTTTATCCAGTACTTTTTGTACCAGATCCTGCGAGGGCTCAAGTATGTGCACTCGGCGGGCGTAATCCACCGCGACCTGAAGCCGTCAAACATTGTGATCAACGAGAACTGTGATCTAAAGATCTGCGACTTTGGCCTGGCGCGTGTGCAGGATCCACAGATGACGGGATACGTATCGACGCGGTACTACCGAGCACCCGAGATTATGCTGACGTGGCAAAAGTACGATGTGGCCGTGGACATTTGGAGCACAGGGTGCATCTTTGCCGAGATGTTTGAGGGCACGCCGCTGTTCCCGGGCAAAGACCACGTAGATCAGTTTTCGATTATTACTGAGCTGCTGGGCACGCCGCCCGACGACGTCATCCAGACTATTGGCAGCGAAAACACGCTGCGCTTTGTGCAGATGCTGCCACGCCGCGAGCCCGTGCCATTCAGCACGCGATTCCCAAACATTGATCCGCTGGCCATCGACCTGCTTGAGAAGATGCTGGTCTTTGATCCGCGCAAGCGTATCACCGCCGCCGAGGCCCTGGCGCATCCGTATTTGGAGACATACCACGACGAAGCCGACGAGCCGGGAGCCGAGTCAGTGTTTGACTGGTCGTTTAACGACGCCGACTTGCCGGTCGAGGAGTGGAAGGTTATGATGTACAACGAGATTCTGGACTTTCTAAATGTCGCCGACGGACCCACTGCTGTCCCGCACACATCTGTTGCTGCTGCAGAGATCCCCGCTGCCAATATCGCTGCCAGCTCGACTAGCTAATTCTAAAGCGAGCCGATCCGGAATTAGTCATTTCAATCTTTGTTTCCACCTTGAGCCATCCAACATCAATCATGTATCAATTTTACGCCAGTTGCAGCGAAAGGCAGGCTATCGAAGAGGCGCATACAGTAGTCGTCTATAGCACCGATTGTCGCTGGTAGTGGTCTGTTTTGCACAGCAGTCCACTAGAAATAAATCCGCTGCAAGACAGCTTGTTTTGGCCAAGCGCATTTGTTTGTTCAAGCTTCTTGTTTTGACTCGACACATACGTGCATTGTGCCTGGGCGGGAGACAGAAAGCGTGCTAATTCTCCCGACAATGCACCATATAGTATCAGCTGAGCCTCCCCAAGCCTCAGACAAGCGGCATGTGCTTGTCAATTGCCACAGGCAGGTTCCCCTCCTAGTAAGGGAAAATACGGTTGGCTCCAGTTACAATTACCAGCTTGTCTGCATGCTATCGCCCGCAGATGTAGTCTGAGGAACCTGGACGCTCGACCATTTACCTCTCCCCTTTCCCTTCTTCCTCCATTTTGCCTCCGCCTTCAATACCTTTCTAACCTTTCCAACCTGCGTTGACGAAACCTAGACTTACATATAATTTCTACATTTATCGCCGATACAGATCGCTTGTCTCGAATGAACCACGCTGGGGCGGACGGCAGCATGCTGTTCAGCCGCATCTCGCTGCAGGGCGAGCAGCGGATCAAGCGGGGCTGGCTCAGCATGATCATGGAGTACTACAGCCACACCGAGTACCAGCCATCGCCCGAGCAGATTGAAAAAGACCGGTTTGTGTTCTTTGGACTTGTACGCTGCAAACCATGGATGGCGATTCCGGCTGGAATTCTGATCCAGTTCTGCTATGGATCTGTGTATGCGTGGTCGATATTCAACGCACCAATTAATAAAGCCGTAGCCGGCGACCCAACACATGGGAGCGCCGAGATAACATTCTACATTGCGCTGGGCGTGCTGGGCGTCACGGCAGCTATATTCGGGCCGTGGATCGAGACAAATCATCCGCGAAAGTCAGGCATTATCGGATTAGTCGTGTTCTACTCGGGGCATTTGACGTCGGCACTGGCTGTGTACGTACGCATGATCTCGTTACTGTACTTTGGATACGGGCTGGTGGCTGGCATCGGGCTGGGCATTGGATATGTGTCAACCATTGACGCTGTCAGCAAATGGTGGCCTCGCGCACGCGGCACAGCAGCTGGATGTGCGGTCATGGGCTTTGGCGGTGGCTCTCTGGCATTCAGTGCCATTAACAAGTGGCTGATCGACAACACAAACCTTTCGCTGGCGTTTCTGATCCTTGGCTCGCTGAACTTTGCTGTGATGCTGGTGAGCATCCAGTTTATATGTCCGCCGCCGCCCGGCCACAACCCCGACGGAATTCCGGTCCTGGATTCGTCCGAGTGCCAGCAGTACATGAAGTCGTCTGTGGTCGGTACGCATGACGTTGAGAAGCCAGTGCAGAACCCTCGTGCCATGCGAACCCTGGCCGCCGAGCGACCGACCCTGCATGTGACGCTCGGCGAGGCTCTGCAGTCGCGCGACTACTGGCTGCTCTACGTTGCATTTTTGGCCAACATTGTGTTCTGCCTGGTCATCATTTCCAATCTGCCGCGCATCATCCACGAGCTGTTCGGCATGGGCCGGCGCGAGCCGCGAGAGCCGCCGCTGCCAGCGTACATCGCTGTGTCGATTGAGGGCGGCTTCAACATGCTGGGGCGTGTTATGGTCGGTCTGCTGTCTGACTTTGTGGGGCGCAAAACTACGTTTCTGCTGATTCTGGCCATCCAAATTGTGGTCATTTCGTTTGTCCCTGTGGCCATTCACGCCGGCAGCTTCTGGGGCTTTTTGGCCCTAGTGTGGACTGCTACTCTCTGCTATGGCGGCGGCTTTGGAATGATCCCGGCGTTTATATCCGACATGTTCGGGATCAACAACACCAGCAGCTGCCACGGCATTCTGCTGACGGCGTGGTCCATTGCGTCGGTTAGCGGCGGTCTGATATTTACCGGCGTGCTCAACCACTTTCTTAGCCACGGCGGCCATGCCTGGGAGCCTCGGATCTACATTGCAAACTTTATGTGGATGCTGGCAGTCACCGTCACTGGCTTCGTATGCTGCCTGTTTGTACGTGCGTCAATCCGCGACCGCATGTTTCCAGCTCTTCCAAATCAAATCATGCATTTGCGCATTTTTGGCCGTGTCTTCCGCGTGCTGTGCCTGCGTCATTCGCCGCCTCCGCCTGACGGCCGCAGTAAGCGCAGGAAGTTTATGGAGTTTGAGTACCTCACTCGCGCCCAAGAACAGACCGCGTGGGAAGAGTACTTGGCATTGCGTGCTGTACAACAGCGGCTGCTCAAAGAGCCCAACGACTGCTAGTTTTCAATTCGTTCAATCCGTTCAATACTCCAATGCCATTCTAGCATAATATAACACGCTGGTGTCAACAACAATGCTGGTGCAATGGGCGGGGAAGGACTGGTTCAGGCCTCCCCTCGACACTATTGCGCACAACAAATAGAGAAAGGCTGAGGGAAAGCGTGCCTAACTTTCTATCTTGCGTCCCTCTCCCTATTCTCACACTGGTCTGCGCCGAGCGTGCCAAAAGCAGTTGGGCTAAGCTAATGAGAAAATACTAAGCTAGAACTGCCGAAGCATTTTTAAGCAAATGCCCATTGACGCAATGTCGGCGCATTGATACGATGCTAAACTTGGACGGCCGGCATATGCGCTTGGGCTACACGCCTGGATTTGCCAAATATTTTACACAATTGCATGCTTCATATGCACCTCATATTCTGAAGCCCAAAATGGAAAATGCTGCTGTATCGATTTGTTTCCTCTGCAGGAAGCAAATGTCCAGCAATGAGCCGCCGAGCACAAAAACGATGATTTTTGCGGTTTGTTTGTTGCAAGACCCATCAATAAAAAGTACAACGAAGGATGCTCCCGATTTGCGATGCCCAAGCGCATCTCGCGGTCTTTGTTGTCCGGACCATGAATGGCGTGCCGTACTTGGCAAATCGAATGAGTAAACCCCGAGCACAATGCACATTTCCCCTCTAGCGGAAAGAAGCCGGGAACAATGCAAGCTGTGTCTTCAAATGTAAAAAGGTTGCGGCAATACAGAGCAAACTCGAGCGGAAGCGCTGAAGGCCGACGCAATTTGCTCATACAATGGGCGTGTTGCTCACTCCACTTATCTACTCCCTCCCTCGCGCATGCCCCAATAAGAAGGCTGTGCTCTCATCTGTGCTTTATAACTACGGAGCTCCAGCCCGCCTCCCTGCTCGTGAGCCAATTTCCCTCGAGCTCAGTATGTGTCAATAAAAATAGCTCATCATAATAGCCAGCCTATTCGTATCTCTCTTGCGCTCATTTCTGCCGTTTCGATCCCGTTTGATTTATAAACCTTTTCCGTGTACTTTTCGCATTTTCGGTCTCTTTATTTATATATCGCTTGTCAATACGTTTTAATACCTTCACCATGCGACTCAGAAGCAAGAGCGCCAAAATACACTGCATCAGCGAAGATGACATCTGTATCGCCCCCGTATGGCCCGATATTCCCCGAAACCCAGTATTTTATCCGCCAACAGCTCTTAAGAATGCACATATCAACCAAAAGGCCGATTCGAAAGCCATAGCTGCCGTCGAAGGCAAGTCTAACCGTCTGCTGGCGCGACTGCGGGCTATTATATTGCCCAAGAACGCTACTGCAACAAACAATCGACGTACGCTGGACTCGTACGACTTTAAACAGCAACGGTACAACGCGCCAAGCGAGAATTGCAAGCCTGCTGCCCGTCCACGACTTATTGCTCGATCCGCTGTGCGTGAAGAGTCCATTTTGCCAGATTTGTTTGCGCTGGCTGACTTTGGATTTGCCACTCGGACAGAGAAACATCGCACATACACAGCGCCGCTGAATGTACGTCGCAGACCCACCGAGTCGTTTGTGGAAGCCAAGCACCGGCGCCAGCATCGGGCCGCGCTAACTGCATCGGTGTATGTGTCACAGACGTCGTCCAGATACTCTGTGCTCCCTTCTGCCGATCGTTTTGAAGATCTTGGTCGCTTTTTTGAACCTGATCTGCAGCCATTTAAGCCACGAACCGATAGCACCATCAGATCAGCAGCAACGCCAATGCCTATGCGGCCAATCGACGAGCATGATGACTGTGCAGGCAGTCCCCGCGACTCCAATAGCTCAGATTCAACTGCGATACTCAGTCCAGAGGCACCAGGACACAGTCCGTCTGGACGAAATGATCTCAGCATCCGGTCTGGCGCCTCCCGGGCTCCACGAATATCATACTCGTCATCGCAGCGCACGCTACGGGCAACCGGCTGCAACTGTGCGTTCGACCATCCAGGGTACGTGTGTGCCGAGAACTTTCTAGACATGCTGACACAGCAGAGCCTGGATGCATTCGAGAGCTGTACGTCCAGCCGCCGGCCACGCTCTCAAGGAATCTCAGATCATGCTCACTTCCCAGTGGCAGATGCTGGCCTGGGCGACGGCTTTATGGAGCACGCAGCTTTGGCCCGCAGCTACCGGGCAATGTACATCCGCACTTCGTGTGCCGAGTCTGAGCTGGTCAAGACGCCGTTTGATCTGGCCAAGATGCTGCCAAACACCCCGCAGTAAACTAATGCCATTATTTTGTACAAACTTTTCTCCTTCAGTTGACCTGAGTATGTGTTTTTGTAGTTTATCTTGTTTCATCGTGTTATAAAAAGTATGTTTAATTGTGTTATAAAAAGTACGTTTAATCGGTTAAAGGTCTGGTGAAATACAAAGGGTCTATCTGCGCTTGCCCTTAGCCATGGCCTGTCTGAGCCGCTTGTACTTGTCGCTCGTGTCGCGAGCGCCAGAGCCCTGCGACGGCGAAATAGACGACACAGGCATAACCGAATAGTCGGTAGCTACACGCCGAGGAATCTGGGCAGTCAGCCGTTCGTTTTTCTTGTCCCGAGCAGTCGAAACCCGAATGGTTCCTGGCGTGGACGTAATTCCTGCCGCAGCCGGCCGAGCGCTGGCATAAGATCCTCGGTTTGCAGACACCGCCGCCTCGCGCATCTTTCTGTCGCGGTAGTCAGAGCTCAGACGCAGCACCATACGCGACCACTGCTGAATAAACTGCTCGCACACCCGGCGATTGGTCTCCGAAATGCGCGCGCACTTGCTCATAAACAAAATGATCTTTCCAATCCCGCTTTCACGCAAATGGTCGCGACGAATGGGCAGCCGCTTCAAAATACTGAGCATTGCGTTTTGGATGTCCAGGCTGGGCAAACTGCCATCATCCAGGGGCTCGAGCCACAGCCGGATCGAATCCACAATGTTGTTGTCCAAAAACGCCTCGTTCAAATGTGTCTTGCTCAGCTCTTCAACCACGTCTGGAAGCATCGACAGTTTGTGAACCGCCGGCAGCCGGTCCTTGTTGTCGTCGATGTCGCGGTACGCTGCGTCACGCATGCGCTTCCGCAGCTCCACTATTGCTTCATCGACAGACGCATCGTCTTCGTCGGTGCGCTTGCGTCTGCGTGCACGCCCAGACCGCAGCGCTGCGTCAATCTGCTTGTTGATCTCATCGACTTCGGCCTGTTGTGGGTCCACAGGCTCTGCTTCTTCTTCACCTTCTTCTTCTGGCTCGTCAACCAGTGGTGAGCGCGGGTACCGGTCGATCCCCGTGTCTGTTGTGTTTTCGGTGCTGGTTGTAGGGTTGCGTTTAGGAATTTTGGGCATTGCTGCCAGACCTGTTGGCTCGGCGTCCTCTCTGGGCTCTTCAGTGTCCTCTCCGGGCTCCTCAGTATCGACCTGCTGGTCTTCGGGGAACAAATCGTCAACATTAGACTCGGTTACATCTGCTGCAGGTTCCGAACCAGAGCTCTGGTACTCGGGCTCAGCGGCCTCCCCAGGCTCCTCAGTATCGACCTGCTGGTCTTCAGCAAACAAATCGTCAACGTTGGATTCAGCTACATCCGCTGTGGACTCTGGACCAACACTCTGATATTCGGCCTCGACGGCCTCGGCAGGCGACCTGCTTCCTACTGAAGACATTTAAAAGACAAGAAATGACACTTGTAGTTGAAAGAGCGTATTTAAATGCAAAAAAGAGTGCCAGGAAACGCGTCAATAATGAACAAATGTGCAACCAACCCAGATCAGCACGGTGATCTGATCTACTCGGAGACAAGCGTGCGGCATTATCTGCAACAAGCGGACATTTTAGCGGCTTGGCATCTCTTGACTCTTGTCTTATCAATACTGAATACTAACCATGGCTATCAAGGTCGGCGACGTGCTTCCCAACTCGATCCTCACGTACATTCCGTACGATGCGAGCAACCCCGAGGCGTGTGGACTGCCACAGCAGCTGAAGACGCACGATGCGTTCAAGGGCAAGAAGGTGGTGCTGTTCGCCGTGCCTGGGGCGTTTACGCCGACGTGCTCAGAGGAGCACATTCCAGAGTACGTGCAGCGCATCGGCGAGCTGAAGGGCAAGGGCGCCGATATTGTCGCCTGCGTGGCATCAAACGACCAGTTCGTTATGCACGCCTGGGGAAAGTCGTACAATGTCAAGGACGATATCCTGATGCTCAGCGATGCAAATGGCGAGCTTGGCACGGCACTTGGCTTGGTCAACGACGGCACGGCAAGACGCATGGGCCCTATTCGACTGGCTCGCTTTGCCATGATCATCGATGATCTCAAAGTTGTCTACATTGGCGTTGAGTCCGCGCCAGGCGTGACTGTGTCGGGCGCATCGGCCGTGCTCGCCAAGCTCTAAAATATCCAGCAAGCCACGTGATTCCCCACGCCTTTTTTCTTGGCGCAAAGGAAACCGCTTGTTTCTGCTTTTTGCTTCACTTTATATTTTGCTGTGTTTCTATCTATCAAATTCACATATTCGGGCGTCATGGAAAGTACGTATGGAGACAGCAGCAAGGCTGCTACCAAATAATGTCCTGTATTGGCGAGACGTTTTTAGCTGACCATACTTTTTCTGTTTTGTGCCGCGAGTCTTTATGTAGATACTGTATTTAATCTCAAGGTATGTTGCCGTTGCCGTCATTGATGCTAATGCATCTATGCGCCAGGCTGTGTGTAGACTAGATGCTAAAATGAGTACACAACCAACAGTAGTTTCTGGCAAAGTCGCTCAAGAAGCAGTCGGCGCGGTGCAAGAAGGACTCGACAAAGGAGGTGAACGACATGAAGAAAGCCATAAAGGGCGGGGACACAGAGATTGCACGTATCCACGCATCGAATGCCATCCGCAAAAAGAACGAAGGCGTGAACCTCCTGCGGCTGTCGTCGCGCATTGACGCAGCAGCCAGTCGCATCGACACAGCAGCCAAGATGCAGCGGGTAACGACATCGATGGGACGCGTAGTTGGTGAAATAGACCGGGCGCTGCAGAAGAACATGGGCCTTGACAAAGTGTCGCAGATCATGGACACGTTTGAGGGCCAGTCCGAAAACCTCGACTTGCACACAAAATACATGGAAGACTCGATGAACAGCACAACAACGCTGACTACGCCGCAGGACGAGATCGACTCGCTGATGCAGCAAGTAGCCGACGAGGCCGGACTGGAGCTGAACCAGCAGCTGGGCATCATGCAGGCGCCGCAGGAGCCACTGCCTGAGGATACCAGACTGAACGAGCGCCTGGCCAATCTGCGAAACGCCTTGTAGCTTGATCAGATCTCGCGATCGATTTGGGAGTGGAGTCTGGGCGCGGAACCGCTTCGGTGGGTTGATTGATTTTGCAGTTATCTCCATCAGCTCATCTTTTTCTTTTTCTCATACTCGATTCTCGAATATACGCTCTTTTGCCAACTGAACCAACCGCTTGTTTGCACTTTACCAACTAGCTCATTTACTCTCCTGTGGTTTGACAATGGACCCAACCAAGGCAATGTCGCTTCTGACAAAGGCGTGCCCCTACCTCGCGCGCACTGGCATGTCTGCGCTGCAGGGTCTGGCTGCGACGGGCGCCAATATCCCAGGCGCGTCGCGTGGACTGTCGACGTCTGCAGTGGATGAGGCGCGCTGCAGCGTGTGTCCCGGGCACACTGGGCAGTCTGCGCTGCTGGCGAAGGCGTCGCAGTGCCCCGTCGTTGGACCTTCCATTCGCGTCAACGATGCAGGCAAGACCAGCCAGCCACTTCCGGCCGCCTGCCCGTACGCCAGCTGCAACAGCAGCAAGCCTGAACCAAAGGCCGCTTCTGGTAAGTTTACACAAAACGCCTCCTTTGATAATTTATCGCATTTCTGTTTTTCTGCGCCCCTCTTTCCCTGCGCCAACCACATGTGCTACTGCGTGGACACGTCTGTGGAGAGAAGGGGATGCGGGGCGTAGCGTTATTCTGCGCGATTAGATGAGAGCCTGCATAAACTCCGCAAAAGTGCTGATCTGTAAAGCTGTGCATGTGTAGAGGTCCAGCCCGTGACGCACAAGACCAACGAGGCAGCGTTTGACTACGAAGGCATGTACCAGGAAAAGCTGGCCAAGAAGCACGAAGACAAGAGCTACCGCTACTTTAACAACGTCAACCGCCTGGCTGCGCGCTTCCCGCAGGCGCATACGGCCAAAGCGTCCAACATTGTGACGGTGTGGTGCAGCAACGACTATCTGGGTCAGAGCAAGAACCCCGTGGTTGTCGATGCAATGAAGACAGCGCTGGACACCTATGGTGCTGGTGCCGGTGGTACGCGCAACATTGCAGGTAACTCGGCGCTGCATCTGCGCCTCGAAGCCGAACTGGCTACGCTGCACCGCAAGGAAGCGGCGCTTGTGTTCTCGTCGTGCTTTGTCGCCAATGACGCGACGCTGTCGACGCTGTGCAGCTCTCTGCCTGGATGCGTGATTTTCTCGGACAAGATGAACCACGCCTCGATGATTCAGGGCATCCGTCACTCGGGTGCGCGCAAGCATGTGTTTGACCACAACGACCTGGAGCACCTCGAGCAGCAGCTCGCGCAGTATCCGCGCTCAACGCCCAAGCTGATTGCGTTTGAGAGTGTGTACTCGATGAGCGGAACTGTTGGCCGCATTCCTGAGATTTGCGCTCTAGCTCGCAAGTACGGCGCCATCACCTTCCTTGACGAAGTGCACGCCGTAGGCATGTATGGCCCGCATGGTGCTGGTGTTGCCGAGCACTACGATTATGAAGCCAGTCTGCGCGCCCCTGTTGGCCAGCGCATCTCTGGCTCAGTTCTGGACCAGGTCGACATTATCACTGGTACGCTGGGCAAGGCATTTGGTATTGTTGGCGGCTACATTGCCGCTTCGTCGTCTCTGGTTGATATGATCCGCTCGTATGCGCCTGGCTTTATCTTTACCACGTCGCTGCCTCCGCCCATTGCCGCTGGTGCTGTTGCCAGCATCCAGTACTTGTCCGCATCGCAGCGTGAGCGCTACCTGCAGCAGACGCACGTGCGCCAGCTCAAGGATGATCTGGAGACTGCTGGTGTCCCTGTTGTGCCCAATCCTTCGCACATTGTGCCAGTGCTGGTGGGCGATGCCGAGAGTGCCAAGGCTGCGTCAGACATGCTGCTTGCAAAGCACAACATTTATGTGCAGAGCATCAACTATCCAACTGTGCCAGTGGGTGAGGAGCGCCTGCGCATCACTCCCGGCCCTGGTCACGACAACTACATGCGCGCGCATCTGGTTTCAGCGCTTGACAGCGTGTGGTCGACTCTGGGCCTCAGACGTACTGTCGACTGGGAGCGTCTGGGCGGCCGCTGCGGCGTCGGCGAGGACCGCGCCAACTCGGAGCTGCATGTCGGCTGGAAGCGCGGCGTCGAGAACGTGTGGGAGGACGCGCAGCTCAAGCAGGCTCATGACTACGAGCGTGCTCGCAAGGGAGGCGTCCCGATCACCCCTGCCATTCCCGAGACTGTTCAGCAGATTATCTCGGCCATGGCCTGAAGCTCAAGCTCAGGCTTAACACTTTTTAATGACCCTGAATTTTTTTGATCAATTTTTCAATGTGAATCATTTGAGATTACTTGCAGCTCGATCCGAGCATGACTGTTTGGGACTGTCCCTTCTTTTCTCTACATTATTTTGGCTTCCAAATTGCCTGTGCTTACCAACAAGGATTTCAGAGGCTCATTACAGTAAGTTTTCTATTTTTCTTCCATTCTTCCAACACTTTTTTCTCTGCGTCTTATTTCAGTTATTTTGCGAGCACTAGGCCAAATGCTGTTGTCTCGTGCAGCACATGGAGCACCAAAACTAATTTCGCAGTTTATTTCTACTCGCGTTTACTCTACAGGAAAGTTAGCTTTGTCCATGTCGGCACCAAAACTGAATATTGATCGCTCTGCGCTCGAGCAGCTGTTGCTGTCGCGCTTCTTCTTTGCGCCGTCGTTCGGCATCTATGATGGCGTCAAGGGCCTGTATGACTATGGACCCACGGGAACTGCGCTCCAGCAGAACATTATCAACCTCTGGCGGCAGCACTTTGTTATTGAGGAGGACATGCTGGAGGTCGACTGCTCGATCATTACGCCGTCCAAGGTGCTGG
The DNA here is from genome assembly GCA_027577495.1 of Coemansia sp. RSA 720. NCBI lineage: Eukaryota > Fungi > Kickxellomycota > Kickxellomycetes > Kickxellales > Kickxellaceae > Coemansia > Coemansia sp. RSA 720. The sequence continues at coordinate 59,903 of JANBQV010000010.1, forward strand.
AGACTTCGGGACACGTGGCAAAGTTTGCTGACTGGATGTGCCGGGACACTGGAAACAACGAGGTTCGCCGGGCAGACCACCTGGTTGAGGAGGTCTTGGCGGCTCGTCTTGTGAGCGACGAGCTGGCTCGCAAGCTAGCTGCTACTTCGATCGACGGCCAGGCACCCGCAAAGGCTACTGGCAAGAAGAGCAAGAAGGCGCCTGCGCCTACCAAGCTCGATGATGCGGTTGCCAATGAATACAGAGGCATTTTGGCCAAGATCGATAACTACGATGGTGACGGTCTGGGCGAGCTGATTGTCAAGCACGACATTCGCAATCCCGAGACGGGTAACTCGGTCTCTCCGCCGGTCGCGTTCAACCTGATGTTCCAGACCAGCATTGGTCCCGCCGGAACGTCCAAGGGCTTCCTCCGCCCCGAGACTGCTCAGGGCCAGTTTATGAACTTTGCACGTCTGTTGGAGTTTAACAACCAGAAGATGCCGTTTGCGTCGGCCATGGTTGGGCGTTCGTTCCGTAATGAGATCTCGCCTCGCTCGGGACTGCTGCGTGTGCGTGAATTCACAATGGCTGAGATTGAGCACTATGTCGATCCGACGAACAAGGACCACTCGCGCTTTGACGAGGTTGCTCATATCAAGCTGCCATTGCTCACCGGCCCGATGCAGCTTGCAGAGAAGACTGAGCCAGCGGTAATGACCATCGGCGATGCTGTCAGCCAGGGCGTGATTGACAACAAGACGCTTGGGTACTTTATGGGCCGCATCTACCTGTTCCTGACTGCTATTGGTATTAAAACCGATCTGCTGCGGTTCCGTCAGCACATGAGCAACGAGATGGCTCACTACGCCTGCGACTGCTGGGACGCCGAGATCTACACCTCGTACGGATGGATCGAGTGCGTCGGCTGCGCTGACCGCTCGGCATACGATCTCCGTGTGCACTCTGCTAGCACCAAGAAGAAGCTGTGTGTTCGCGAACACCTGGCTGAGCCGCTTGTGTACGAGAAGCTCGTGTGCGAGCCCAACAACAAGCTGTTTGGCCCGAAGCTGAAGCGCGCAGCCAAGCCTGTGCAGGAGCACTTGGAGTCACTGTCGGCTGAGGAGCTTACAGAGGTCAAGGCCGCGCTGGCCAAGGATGGAAAGGCGACTGTTACGCTCGCTGGCACTGCAGTTGACGGCGAGTACGAGATCACCTCAGACATGCTCACTATCGAGAACCAGACAAAGGTCGAGAACACGCGCGAGTACACGCCGAACGTCATTGAGCCGTCGTTTGGCATTGGGCGCATTCTGTACGCACTCATTGAGCATTCGTATAGCGTGCGTGCGGAAGACGAGCAGCGCGGTGTTTTGAGCTTCAACGCACCTATGGCGCCGTTCAAGTGTCTGATTCTGCCGCTCTCTGGGTGTGCCAGCTTTAAAACGTTCCTGCAAGACTCTGCTCGTAGCCTTCGTAAAGTCGGTGTTCCAGCACGTATTGACGACGCTGCGTCGGTGTCGATAGGCCGCCGCTATGCTCGTAACGACGAGCTGGGCACGCCGTTTGCGATCACTGTTGACTTTACAACCGTCCAGGACAACACTGTGACCCTGCGTGAGCGTGACTCGACCAAGCAGGTTCGCGGGCCACTTGACGATATTGTTGAGCTGGTCAAGAACCTGGTTTCAGGGTCTGCTACCTGGGACGATGCTCTGGCAAAGTTTGAGCTGGTGGAGACCACCGGCGAAACCGATGCGTAGAGTGCTAGATTATTAACATTGTTTGGTTGAAGGATAAATTTCTATTGCAACACATTTGGCAAACATTAGAATGTTTCAAGCTACTTTTTGAGTTAACAAGCAAAGCTAGTTGTTGAGGATGTGACTTGCCATTAGAAAGAGGTTGGGTACAATTAATAAAGTCGTTTGCTGGAGACTTTTGTGTCTAATTCGTTTACTCTTGCATTTTTTGCTTAAACTCGTCTTTACAGGAAAACTTGTTTCCTATAAAAAGGCTGCCCATTCCGCTATGGCCATTACATCCTTCATTCACCACACTCTTCTGCTCTATTATTTTGAACCTTTACTTGGAAATGTCACAAAGATTTGATATATTTGTATTGTACCAGTATGTTGGACACTTTACCGTAGAGAACGACGAATTCAAGGCAGATGACAACCTTGGTCTGACGGGTCTATATTCGACGTATACAGCGTCTAGTTTTCTGGATAGCCTATACCCTATACTTCAACACATGAGTGACGATGAGATAAAGGCTGACGATTTTAATATTAATCTAAGCGGGACTGAGCACTATTATGACGATACGCCATTGGATGATATTATTCCATCGTCTTTTCCTGGCAGAATTGATATACTCGGCAACTTTAAAATATTTGAAGTGGAAATTAGAAATAAGAGCGATTCTGTGCCAATTGCGTATGGTGTCTGTCGGCTGCGATTATCGGATACTTTTGCAGACTTGAAAAGAGAAATAACTAAAATGGATGGAGTTGCTTCGCTTGATGATTACACCTATGAGTATCTTTACGAAACTATCGCGGATGACACGGAACTCTGGATTTTTAAAAGGCGCACTGAAATTAAAGTTGTAGCCATTTATAATGCGTAGGTGTAAATTAGAGCTTTAGGGTATATTGTTAGTTTTAAGGTGGTTTATTTGAGAGGTTTATATATTGCTCAAATAGCTTATTTAATAAAATTTACAAATCTTACTCGTACATGTAAGTCAATAGTGCGCTAGGCATGTCGTAACAATAGGTAAAGTGTGCCCAAAGCGCAAACACCAGTCCTAATAATATACTGCATGCATCTCCCCAACCACTACCGCCGCCATGGTACTTTGCTTCAAGGGCGGGAAATGTCATCCCAGCAGCAAATGGAAGTAGCGCAATAAATGACACCATGGTCTGGCCGGGCCGGGCACGATAAACAGTATAATGCGGTGATATATTGTGCAGCTGTCGCCGTACTTGCGGGTGAATCCATACACCGAGATGAAGGCTGGCAAACAGAGACAGATAGCCAAGCGCACACGACGGAACTACATGCTGAAAGGATTAGCTTGTGGTAGTCAAGAAATACTGGTTCGTTCAACCGTCAGTTTAATGTTGTGGCAAGGTTGACTTACGCGCAGTTGTGAATGCTGGAAAAAACCGTACACCACGAATGGTATCGCCCCCCTTGCATATACGGTACGAAAGACGAGCACCAGTTCTGAACGATCGGTCATAGTCGGTCTGATCCAGCTCGCATCGGTCAAGAAAATCCGGCGATAGTGTCAGCGCCATTTGCTTGAATACTGACACAAACAGCGCACAGAAGCTTAGCGCCATTCCCAGTCCCAAGACCGCCATGTGTATATCGCCCAACGATCGCCGGAAATACCCGAGCCAGATAATTATAATCACAACTGGCACTGAGGTGCTCAGCACCACGCAGGCCCGAGTGATATCAAACGTGTCTCGAAAGTGGAATTGCTGGATGGTGGGATCGGTAACGATAAACGACACAGAATAGGGTTGTGGTATCAGGATGATCTGTGATACGGCTACCACCACAACGACAGCAATCCAGTCGGCCACATGCAGAACCCACTTCCGAGTACGAGCCGCAGGTCTGCCGTACTCTGAAACCGATGAGCTTTTCTCGGTAGCCGAAAGCGGACCCTCGATGTCAGATTTCATCTAGGGCAGCGCTCGGCGTGGTCAGAAATAATAGTACAATAGTATTCAGCAATACAAGTAAAGAGGCATCGGAATATGCTGCGCACATGGCCTGCTGCTGGCAAATACTAGCAGGGCCCAGCCCGCTCGGCCCCTCGGCTTCCCCACACAGGGTCAGTCGACCTAGCTGGCTGAGCCCAGCTCGGGCTCGAAGCGCTGCGAGCCGGCTCTTCCTTCTATATTTCTCGCTTCAGGCTAGCGCCGATGACGGGGGATAGCATAAGGTCAGGTGCCAGATACTCGGAGCTTCTTTCCTCCAAAAAGCACACTCGTGTTGCTTGCCTTCTTTCTGTACATTTATTTCGGCACTTTCTCTTTTTGTACTATTTCTCTCGCGCATTTGCACGTCAATTCCAGACTCAAGAGTCCTCGACAGCTAGCGTTTGCTCCTTTTTGTTAACGAGTACTGGATACAGTCGCACGACACGCCAAAAGCAACGCATCAAACACAGCATACTGCAAAACAAACATACTATATAGACGCCAGCGTGAAATGGCACGAACGCTGGAAGCAAAGGTCGCTATTCTCGGCAAACAAGGCAAGTTGTAGACATGGCTCAAGCAAGTCAGAGACATTGGCAGTTCACTGGCTAACATTTATCTACTCTATCAATACTATGTTCAGCTTGTAGCTGTGGGCAAAACATCTCTGGTTACGCGATACGTCCACCAGACGTTTTCGGATTGCACACCGTCAACAATTGGCGCATCGTTTGTTACAGCAAAGATTGATGTTGAAGACTGGGAGTGTCGGCTGCAGCTGTGGGACAGCGCTGGCCAAGAGCGCTTCCGCGCTATGACGCAGATGTATTACCGCGGAGCCAACGCCGTGGTTCTTGTATATGACATTACCAACGAAGATAGCTTTAAAGACGTCGACACATGGGTTCAAGGCAAGTTGCTGTTGAATAGCTATTATCGCAATGTGTGCATTGTCATAAGCGAACTATAGCCACTAACCTCTTTGCATTGCTGCGCTGGTTGTACCGTACTTGTAGAGCTACAGCGGAACATTGATTTGGACGATACGGGTAAGTAGGGTTCAAATAAGCCTGTCGTGACATAATAACCACGACAGTTTGTGCTGTCATGAGGACGAGTGCGCAGTATATGCATGTATGCAGGCGTGGCCCAATGTCTGTGCAATGCATTGTGCTTATAGTGACTAATGCCGGCTGCAGACCATGTGAAGATTGAACTATTGTAGTATTGCTTTTGGTCGGAAACAAGCTGGACTTGGCCCCAGAGAAGCGGCAGGTTGACTATACGCGGGCTCGGGCATATGCCAAGGCAGTTACTGGCGACGAGACAGCGCTGCTCGAGGTGTCCTGTCGCGAGGACTATGGTGTGATTGATGTGTTTTACGAGCTGGCGCAGCGGCTGGTGCGCAAGCAGATTGAACAGCAGGACAGCGACCAGAACGAGCAGGAGAGGTTGCTTGGCGGCGGCGAGCAGCAAGACGGCGCCCAATGCCCCATATGGATTGACAGCAGCTCGGTGTTTAGCTCGTGTTGCTGGTAGTATTCAAATGCAGTTGGTAACTATGTTCTTTTGCGCGCAGTATTTATTTATACAAATTATTTCGGTGGCTTTGAACGCGGAATGTTAGTTGATCAGACAAACAAACAAACAAGCACTTTTTGATTTAGGAAAATATTATTTGTAAACAATTTGTAATGTCAAGCTTGGTTGCGAAATTCCCCGGCCGGGAAGAGCAGATCGAGCAGATAACGGCGCTGCTGGGCGAGCCGTGCGCCCCGACGCCGCCCTGCATATTTGTCTACGGATCCAGCGCAACGGGCAAAACATCGGTTATCCGCGCGCTGTTTGCCGAGTACGACGCGAGCGGCCAGCACTACGCGTATGTTAGCGGCATCGAGTGCTTTACTCCACGGCTGCTGTTTGAGCGCGTGCTGAATGCATGGGCTGGGCACATACCGACGCTCGAAACTCGGTTCAGCAACTATGCGCGGTGCGAGAACATGGTGGACTTTGTCAACAATGTGCGTGACCTGCTGCGAGACCGTTCGGATGAGACACGGTATATCGTTGTTGATCACGCTGAACGGCTGCGAGATCGCGGTCCGATGCTGCTGACGCTGCTCATGCGGCTGTCAGAGCTGACAGGCGCAAACATTACAGTTGTTCTGGTGTCCAGCGTGGTATGGGACAAGTTCCGGCCGCGGCACGGCGGAGCGCCAGACCCAGAACTGGTGTTCTTTGCCAACTACACAAAGCCCCAGGTGCTGGCCATCCTCGAGCACGACTGTCCGGCAGACGAGCCGCCAAAGTTCTTCCTGACATTTGTCGATGCCATCTACGAGGTGTTTCACCGCAACTGTGCTGATCTGAACGAGCTGCGGCATCTGGCTGCAATGCTGTTCCCAAAGTTTGTCCAGCCTGTATACGAAGGACAGGCCAACCGGTCCGAGTTTGCCCGTTTGTTCAAGCTATGCCAGCCGTACTTTTCAGCTGCATCGGAGCGTCTGTATCTGCGCGAAATCTCAACGTCGGAATGGCTAAAGTACTCGGCCGTCGCATCAACAGCCACGGCGCCCGAAGACGTCACACGGTCCATCTATCAGATGGCCGAGACCAGCGGCGGGCTCGAGCTGCCGTACTATACAAAGTTTCTGCTTATGGCGGCCTTCTTGGCATCATACAATCCATCACGGCTCGACGCCCAGTACTTTTCCCGGTCCAAAGCTCCGGCCAAGCGTCGAGGCAAGGCTGCTACACAGGACGCGCTGGGCGGAAAGGACCGCCAGCAACTGCTGGGTCCACGCAGCTTTGGCATTGAGCGCATGCTGGCTATCTTTTATAGCATTATTGCTGAGCCAGCCGATAGCTCAGTTGACGTGCAAATTCAGATTGCTTCTCTTGTCTCTTTGCGCCTGCTGACCAAAACTTCGGCCGGTGACCGCCTGGACGGCATAAAGTGCAAGTGCAATGTCAGCCTCGAGTCTATCCGCGCAATATCCCATAGCGTGCGCTTTGAAATTGACCGATATCTCTATAATTTTACTTGACTGTTATTGCCACATCTTTTTATTTGCTCCAGGCGCAATCTGATCAAGGCGTATTTTATGCCGCATGGACGTCCTCTTCTTCAAGATAGCCACTCTGTGCGGCAATTTGCTACATTGCTATTGCCCTAATAGCTATATTTGCCGCTGCAGGCTGACAACTCACTTATCCAGAAGTGCATGGACGCATCACCAGGGCGTGATTGTTGACGCCAAGAGGCACTTATTCAGACATCACCTGCCACGCAGCCAATGACGTACGAGAAGCGCCTCGTTTCTCGCAACATCAGAGGACAAGGGGAACTCCATTTCGCTTCCCTTTCTTCTTTGCTTTATTTTGCAACAGTACCTTCATCTACTTAATTCCGCTCTCTACTGAATTCTTGCAAAATGGTAAGCAGCAGAGGTGACAGCAAGCAAGCAGAGGCGTGTCTGCAATACGACGCATTGCTAACATACCTGCTGTTGTGGAATATAGGTTGAGGTTACCAACAACGAGAACATCAAGGAACTCCGCGATGCGTTTGCAATTTTTGACAAGAACAACGATGGCATGATCTCCAAGGAAGAGCTGGGCGTGCTGATGCGGTCGCTGAGCCACAACCCGACTGACGAAGAGATTGGCGACATGATCAATGAGGTTGACGAGAACGGTGACGGCAAAATCGACTTTTCAGAGTTCATTGCGATGATGGCGCGCCAGCCCATGTCGTCAGATGGCCCTGAGGATGAGATTATGGAGGCATTCCGCGTCTTTGACAAGAACGGTGACGGTGTCATTTCCGCGCAGGAGCTCCGCCACGTGATGACCAGCCTGGGTGAGAAACTGACCGACGCTGAGATTGAGGAGATGATCCGCGAAGCTGACGTTGACGGCGACGGCCAGATCAACTATGAAGAGTTTGCCAAGATGATGACCGGTAAATAAGCAGTTATATTGCGCGCATCGCACTGTGACTGTGTGGTCAATTTATTTTTATTGTCGCTGGCAGCTAGCTCTTGCTGTCATTAATACATACCACTATAAAAATGTAAAAAGCCTAATATCAAAACCCGATGAGCATGAAACATGACAATATATTTTTGATAATCTAGAAGTGTCTAGTCTACAGCATGTCTATATAAAAGCTCTATAAAATAGCTGCTCTATCCAATGACATTGGCATTGTTACATGCGTTTATATTGCTGTTGGCTGTAGTAGCATCCTTGTTGTTGACATACAACGTGTCATCGTTGAAATGGGCAAAGTTGTTGTTTGCGCCAAACTGATTGGTAGCACTAGAAGCAAATGGCATACCAAAGCCAATGCCTGATCCCCAGCCAAAGCCCGGGCTTATTCCTGAGCCCCAACCGCCGCAGCCGCCGCAGCGTCTGACCATGTGAGGCATCGGGTTGGCAGTGGCCGTTGCAGCTAGTCCGAGCATAGCAGCAGCAGAAACAAGAGTAGTGTAGATGGCCATGTTGGATAAAATGTAGATGAGCAAGTGAAGTGTGCTGTATTGTATTGTAGTGTGGTGTGTAAAGAATGTCCAATACGTGCGGCACATCTCATCTTTTATAGCATGTAATTTATTTAGCAGCGTTTATGTATTTAGATGTTGACAAATGATGCATCTTATAAACTGTTTGAACGTGGTTCTACTGTTAGTTTTAAAGATAACCCTGATGAGAACGCCATTCCAACTATATCCCTACATGATCGCCTGATCCGGTATCCAACACAAATGACTATCAAGCGTCGGTGTTTCCAAGTGAATAAAAATATTTATTTGTAAATGTAAGTGTGGTTAGTGGTCATCCTATGGAGTCTCAACCGACGCTTCTCCGTCTGAGGACTCCTTGAATCCAGCACTAACCTCGCTATCGCTGCAAATGAGCGAGTAAACAGTTGGGTTGCCTTGCGGCAACACCAATACACTTGTGTAATACGCACCAGGGTTGGCCACAGCGCCTCCACACACAGTAAACAACGGGTTAATCAAATTGTGTTTGCTTGCTTGCGACATGCCCCAAGCACCCACCGATTTATTGGGCGTTGAGAATCCCGTGCTAACCTGTTGTGTAGCGTTAGCATATGCGTATTTGGCAGTATCGAGGCGCCCATATAGGTCGTATGTGGGTGTATCGGGGTCTTGGACGTTGGTCAACAATGTGTGGGCCTGCATGTAGTCGCTGTGGCCCTGGGCGACTGCATCGAGGTCGGGCGACCACAGCAATGCGGGCGCATTGTTGGCGGCGCGGAGTGTGTTGATGGCACAGCACAAGTCTTGACCCACCGTGGTTTGAAGGGGAGCAGCAGTGGAGGCGGTGACGAGCAGAGAGATAATACTAGCAGACTTCATTTTATAGTTATTGAAAGTAGAGCAAGGTTGAACGAATGGAGATAATATAGCTTGTTGTGAACGATGGCCCAAGCCATGGTTTATAAAAGTTTTTGTTGACGTTTTCTAAATGTCACATAGCAAAAGAACATTTTACAAAGGCTAAAATGACGAAATTATGTGCAGCCATTTTGTATTTTATTTTGTGGATAGATACTGATTGGCAGTTTGCAGCTCTGATTGCCCGAATCCATGCTTTATAAATATATGTAGCACATCCTCTAAAGATACACACATGTAGAAACGACATTCACGTGGGTTGTATAATTTAGTGGAATCCGTTGATTATTCCGATTATCCTCAAAAGTTACTGGACAGGAAACTGGTTTTTATTGCTAAAGTTTTTGGCAACTTGTACCTTTTTCATACACCTAAAATATTCTTTGGTTGAATTTAACACCCCAGCTCAGGGCGAGCAACTGGACTTGCTCACACTCGAGGAATGTCTGACACATATGGAAATGCAACTAGACCACCTTGTCGCCATACGCAAGGTCAAACGAGCTGCTCAAGCAATGCAACCACCTCATGCAAGCTTAAGGACATTACTGGCCAATGGTCCAGCTGTGCCACATATTGCGTCACTTCTGGATTGTGGCCCAGATTTGGCTGGGTTCCGGCCATATGTTATAAGTGAAGACTACCTCACTCCCGACCTTTGCTTGCCCATTGAATACACAGACTCATTTACAAAGAAAACCATGCCACGCGAGGACACAAATGAGTACATTTCGCATCTCACCGTGTTTACGGCAATGTTGCGGGCGTATGTTTGCAGACGTGAGTGCAACGAACTTAGTAAAGGTTACAGTGTTTGATGGATATGTTGAGCATTGCGTCGGATTCGACGTTTCTTCGGGTGGACAAGTACCGGATCCGGGCTATGTATGGGAAGAAAGCAGCCGACAATGTTGTAAGATATAAAGCGTGACTTCATTGTGCTTTAATAAAACGTTTAGCAAAAGGACAATGTGTGAACATTTAGCACCAACTGTGGGAGACAGGGCAAACATGGAGAGCCCAGGCTTTTGCACCAAGTCTATAGCATGTTATGCACGTGGCAATGTCTTTGGGTTTAATCGTCTGACATGCTCCTGCTCGTGTGCAACTCACGAATTCTAGTGCCACATGATAAATGCATGCCGTGCAATGTCGATAATGTAGTGGAATCCGCTGATAATTCTTAGAGCTGTAAAATATTGCAGTCACTTGGCAAGCAACCTTTGCAGTTTAAAGAAAAGAAACACAGTCCCATGTTACAAGACTTTAGCAGCTTGGAAAAATCCCCACTTTCCTTGCACTTGCCCATCACTCCACACTTGGGTCCTTTATTTTGGTGTTATGACAGGCCAGCAGCACCTTTTTATTTGCTTATACACTTTAGCTCTGCAAGCCATCAGCCAAACAAAGTAGTTGTATCCAACTTTTCTCTATAATACAACAAATGTAATTACATCTTGTTTTATAATGCCTTGGAAATCCACAGTACAAACAGTGGGGGACAGTTGTTCAAAGAAGACTTTGAGCCAAAAGACCCATTAATAAAGAAAGACAAATTAATTTATTTATAAAGACACGAGCAAAAGACGTGAGGTTTTGCTGCGGTTTGGAGTGGCAGGGCGACAAAGAAAAATAATGGACAAAAGAGTGAGAAGAAGGTGCTTTTAGTTTGGTAAACTAGTATAAAACTGGAGGATTTGTCGTGGAGATAGCAACATCTTTATTAATAATTTTATTCTTTCATAATAAATTATATAAGTAAGAAATGTATATTGGAACATGTCATTGTCCAAATTGTGGAACTGATGGCTGTTCAAACCTGGATTGTGTAACCTCAGCCACATCAAACAGCTATTATGTACCACATAGAGGCTATTATTGCTCTTCTTATGTACCCAATGCAAATAGCTATTACCACTCTTATTACTAGTAAATAAAACAACAATGTAAAGAAATACTGACCAAGGCAGGACAGTGCAGTGACCTGGTCATAGTTGAGCAGCAAAATTATGTACGAGTTTTAGTAAATGCATAGCAAATCTTCTTTGAGCTCAGGAATGGAGCTGATAACGCTGTTGAGTGTTTCTTCTTCTCCGAGGCAGCCAATATCGCGGGAAAACAAGTCGTATGGCATAGCAACAGAGTCAGACAACATATAGGATTGACTGAGAGCAACGCCAGATGTCGTGACACTCCTGCACCAACGCCCACCACACGATTGCAACACAACTCCAAGCACGGCAACCGCAGTGTATATGAAGCCTCGCATATTGGTGGTCTGCGGCAGCTCATCTATACCACTGGCGGTCATCCACTCGCCAAGCGAGCCACCACACTCGGCGGTAAACAAATTCTCCATAAACTCAGTGTCAATCTCGTGCTTGTCTGTATGTACACGGCTGGCCACATTAAATATAACAGGTAGAGCTGAGAAAAAGTCGCACTCGTTGCCCTCGTCTCCCCAAATCGGCAGGATAAAACTGTTGACCTGCCTGGTGTCAGACTTCAGAGACGAGACTTGCACGGTTCGACTCGAATGAAAACGGCATGTAAAATTAGAGCCGGCTCTACGTCCACGCGCCTCTGGCCATTCATGGGTGCTCACAGATCAGTTCTCGATGCTGCTGGAGCTTGCGGGCACAGATATCGGGCTACGCGTGGTATTTGTGATTCCCCACATGGCAATCACATTAAACAGACACTTTTATTGCTGAGCCATCGGCCAATATGACTAACGCTTGTCATACTAGCATTTATCAAATGATCATGGTAAGCCGCATATAAGGAACTGTGCGGCTTATACCCATTTTCTTTCCTCTTTGGTAACTATTCAATATACGATTTTAGTCTATTATTCACAACAGTATTAATTCCAATACACCAAATAAACATTGCGGGAATGCCTTTGATGTGGGTCAGTGCTTTGGTCAGGTTGTTGCTCTGGTCGAAGTACGCGTACAAACGCTATTAGCACTGAAAACGCCGTTGTGGCTGCAGTCGGTTATCAGCGCCAGTGTCTCAAACAGCGCCTGCTCAGAAATTGTAAAGTCGGAGCCGCAGTGTATCGTTGTTGTAGTTGTCGTTATTGTTGTTTAGTGCTGCTGTCAGCACCCCTCCAAGCGCCCAAAATACATCGATCAGTCCTTGGTTGTGGTTTCTGTATTGCCTGTGCTTCAGACGGCTTGTATGACGTTGCTGGTGTGTTTTTATATAATAATATAAAGGTTTTATAGCAAAAACTAACTAAAAGTTTCAGATGTCTGTATGCTTTTTATACTGGTGCTTGAAAGAAAAATAGGCGATTTAACCTTTTTCCTTATAACCAGTGTTCCTAATCCATACTGTGACGTCACCCGGCCGTCATTGCCCAAGTTACATGCAGTATGCACTCTGAAAAATGTTTTCACGGTCAACGTATATGGTGAGTCGGTCGGGCTTTCTTCCACTGGCAACCTCGTCATCGTAAATATGCATAATGCGGTGATTGGGCGGCAAGTCATGTTCATACACAAACAGGCTTTCCACGTCCATTGGTTTCTTGTCCAATCCTTCAACTATGATCTTGCCCTCGAGCATATGCGACCAATGCACAGCATTACACGTAGACTTGGGGTAAGTGTCTGGACGCGCGGAAATAACCGCTGGAAGTGCTAGCATATAAATCCAGTGCATTTTGGTTTAGTTTTATATAATGTAAATTCTGCAAAATGAAATGAAATGAATCTTTGGGTTGGGTTTGCAACACAGTTAATATTAGAAAACAAAACAGTAATAATGTTACTGGTTACTGGCTTCATGTGTCCAGACTGTGCTCGTTATGTAAATAGTCTGGATATATTAATATCGATCATCAAGTTTTGTTAAATGACAAATAGCCTAGTTCTGGGCTTTCCTGTTAAATTGATCGCTGGGTAACAACTACGCCATTTTTATATATAAAACGTGTATATGTTTCGCCTAAAATATAAAGTTCTAAATAATTAATATTTTATATAGTAATGTCCAACTCGTTTTTCTACTTTTTCTGCTCAGTCATTGCATTCGCAGGGCTACTGCTGGTCAACGCTGATCCATTAACCACAGTGCAAGCGAGCAAACAGCCACTCGCCAACAAACAAGGCGACTGGCGCAACGATATGCTTGTTCAAGTAAATAAGATTCGCACTAACGCTGGCCTTTCATCAATGAAAATCGACACCCGGCTAAACGCAGTTGCTCAAGCGCATTCAGACTACCAGGCGCAAATCAACATACTTACACACAACGACACTAGTGGTTCATTAGGCCAGCGTGTAACCGATGCCGGCATACAGTGGCTGGGTGCGGCTGAAAATGTTGCCTCAGGCCCGACGCAAGTCGGTGTGGTGGTTGGCCTGTGGAATGCAAGCGCGGGCCACTATGCAAACATCGTGGGCAATTATGACATTGCTGGCTTTGGACTGGCCAACAACAACACACAAAGCAATCAAGCAAAACTGACGCCGTTTTGGACCCAGGTGTTTGTCAACGAGCGCTAGCCCTTTCAACAGGGGAAAACAATGTTCATAAAATAGAAAATAGAAAATTCGTTAGAAAAGTTAGGTTCTGGGCTTGCTACCAATATATGCAACCATCATGCCCCATTGGTACAGCTCGTAACCGGCGCCTGGGAGATGAAACCCTGCCTGGCGGATTGCCTGAGCAAACCGCTTCTGGTGCGGAAACGTACGTACGCTGCGTGCCAGTCGCTCGTACGATGCGCGGTCGTTGGCCAGCACTTGTCCAAGAAACGGAATCCCCGTGTCCCAGTACCAACGGCAAATCTGCCCAATCACCGGCGTGTCGGTATGTCCATATTCCAAGCATGCAAACCGTCCTCCAGGCTTCACTACCCGGTACGCCTCACGTAGGGCGCGCTCGGGGTGCGGCAAGTTGTGCATGCCCGCAGAGATGCAGTAAATGTCCACCGAGTTGTCTGGCACTTCAGCCAAGTCTTCTGCGTTTCCCTGGGCAAACGACACACGTCCATTGTTTATCCACGAGGACTGCGCCATGCGGCGGCGTCCCACCTGCAACATGCTGTCATTAAAGTCAACAACGTGCACGGACGATGTCGTGTCGTGGTTGACTGTGTCCTGGTACTGCAAGTAGCGCCGGGCTACTTCGCATGTGCCGCCGGCTACGTCCAACATCTTATCGCCGGGCATGGGCCGCATTTGCTCGATAAACCGCTGCTTCCAGCGCTTGTTCATTGACATGGATATCATATCGGACACTGCGTCGTAGCGGTCGGCAACTTTGCAATACACATCGCCCATGATGTCTTTCTTTGCATTTATCGGCACATTGTCTCCATATAGCATGTCCAAAGTTGGAGAGTCAGTAGCTGAGGCCTTTTGCGTGGGCGTCGACGCAGAACTCATTGCGCGAATGCTCGGCAAAGCCAAAGGCTGTTGCTGTTTCATAAATTTCGTAAACGTGCCCATATTGGTGTTGCACACACGGGCAAACGCCTGGCGGATACTTGTCGTAAATAGCATGTCAACGTTAAAAAGTTGCTTCGTTAAAAAATTGGTAGAAATAAAAGAAAATACACTTTTCTTGTTTTAAGACGGGTCCACCCTTTCATTTATATATTTTACAATGTGGTGGCTCAGAGGGATTTTGGTCTCTATCTGGTTGCCTCAAGCACGGTGATAGCTGTACAGATTGTTTATTTTTTTTTTTTGGAAACTTTGGACTGCACAAGCCACACATGTATTTTCTTTTTTGTTGAGGCGGCAGACACAAAGCACCTAATTTATTTTATGCCGCTTGGCAATTAGAGACAAATAATTCAAATAGCGGATATACAAGCCCAGCCACAAATGCAAATGTGTGGCTATGAAAAACGTGATTAACTTTCAAAATCAATAATTCTATGTGACCAGCAACACATTTCTCTCAAACAAAAAAGTAATGCGATTAGCGAGGTTTCATTATAGTATCTCTTTTCATTCCTGCTATAGCACTACAGGCGTCTCGGTCCATGCCAAACCCATCAAGCTAAAGCCAGTGATTGGCTGGTCGAGTTTTAGCTGAGGAAAAATTAACTTTAAAAACTGCCCCACCAAAATGACAAAATCACCTGCTAAAATAGTAAGTTTTTCGTATTTTGGGCTTGGGAAACAACGTGTGTGCTGTCAAAAAAATAGCTTTTGTACTGGCTGGTGTAATAATGTGTATGCTGGCTGGTAAAGCTACATGTACACTAGTGTTGAAATAATCTGTGCGCTTGCTAGTACATTATCATGTACATTGGCTGGCGAAACAATGATTATGCTGGCTGTTTTTATAAAAAGATAGAGAAGCAACAACAAGAATATAGTATATTGGCAATACTAAAAGTAGATGCCGAAAACATAGCGACACTCGCGCCCCTCGTCATTTATAGCGGCATAAAATGTCTTGGCACACTTGGGTCTTGTGTCACCAGTGGCAGTGGATCCTGTTATCAATTGCACTATAAATGTGCTCTTATCATAACGCATCATACTCCACTGTTCTCTCGATACCATGTTATTCCGCGACTGTACTTCAGCCATGATGACTCGGGATCCGCTTTCCATGTCACAATACGTCACCCAAAGAGCGTATGAGAATGTGTATGTAAATGTCTGGCGTGCTGGGTACAGACAAGACAGCAACAGTGCGTGCGGATGTTGCAGAAGAGCGTGTTTAATGGACATATGCCAGGGACTGGGTTTATTGAACTCCACAGGATAAATATGACAGCTGCAGTTGTCGAGGTTCACTGCTGCTAAAGATAATATTAATATTTCACTTTAATCTAATCCAGTGTTGAACAAACTAGCCACATTGTAGATTATTGCTGTTTATGTTTATGTTTAGTTTAATTATTTAAATATTAGCTCATTCTAAGAAAAGATTGTGATACTGATTTATTTATAAAAATAAAAGACATCTGAAAATATTGGATTATGGATACGGTATCATTGACATTTTCTTTGCATTTGGCATTCCCATATCTTTAATCTGTGCAAGCAATGCTGGGGGTGCTTGAACATACATATACTCTATCTTGTCCGGAAACCTTGCCATTTTAAAAAATGGGCAATTAGATATTTCACTTATTATTATCAATGAACTCAGCTCAGGAAACATTAGAAGTAATTTTGGCATGTTTGCATCGGTGGGTTTGGTGAAATCAAAAAAGCTAAACTCCAAGCATAACTTTTTCAAGCACGAAAACTCAATTACAGTATCATCTTTGCTATCCATAAACAGTGCCCACGAAACACCAACAGTAGCGCTTTTAAGATTCAAGTTAACTAGAGTATGGCAGTTGACATAAGGCAGATTATTTTTAAAATACAGCATGTTTATGTGTAAATATTGCATTACTTCAAATTTGTTCTTATTTGTATAATCAAAACTTATTTCGCTGGAAAGTTTTACTAGTTGATCGGCATATGCGTCAGCTACTTGGCTATAAAACTCACGAATAGCACAATTATACCAGCCCTCTAAAAGAGAAAGCTCAGTTACATTGGGCATAATATTGACTAGTTTATGGCTATACTTTTTGTCTATACAACATTGTTCCATCAAGATGATTTTAAAGAGGTCTGCAGCATCAATATTATTATCCATAGAAAATATTAGCTTGGAAATGTTAGGCCATGTGTTTGCACAGGATTCCAAAGCCTCAATATAATTATGAAGGTCAGCGTATGCTTCGTTTAAACCTTCAATGTATATTATCGCAGATTTAGCCATATGTGTGCAGTTGGCCAAAGCAATAATATCTGCGTTGGTATCAATGGATTCAGCAAACGTTTTGCGATACCTATTTGTATAGTTCTGGCTTTTGCAACTTTTATTGTTGTTAAAAGTAATATAAATGTGATTATATATCTTTGGTAAAGCAATTACTCGTAACCGCTGAAATATACCTAGTAAATATAGTCGCTGTTTAAAGTCCGCTTCGTTAGTCTTTGTCCAGGAAAAAGCATGGTCAAGTATATCCAACAGAATATCATTGGGCAAAGTCTGCAACAACATGGTTTTAATAATATGTATTAAAATAAAGAAAGGACTGCGGAGACAAAGTGGTTTTATTTTTGATTTCTGGTCGTTGTTTGAAAAACACCGCCACATTTGATTTACACTCTTATTTTCACAGTGGGCTCAGCCACGCCGATCTGATTTGAGATCCACACATAAAATTACAATTTCATTTTCAATTTGATAGAATTACGGTAAACGGATGTTTATTTACTAGCTATAGTTATTATAGCCATTTTCCCTAAGCAGAACCTGTCAATAATACTATTCTATGCATAATTAAACAACATACCGCATGCTATTTAGCTGTATTGTCTTTACGTACACTCTATACAAGCACAAAAGCTATTAGTTTACGCTATATCTATTCTGTTTCAATTATAATAAATGGCCAACTGTCTTAAACAAACAATTTAAAGTATAAAAGTTCTAGACATTGCTACAGCTCCCATACTTTCTTTAAAGTATAACTCTGAAATTTATTAGTCAACTTGCCAACCACACAATGTCAATCAATCGCTTACCTACTGATGTCTGGTGTTGAGACAACGGGTTCGAAACGTATATTTTAAAATTCACCAAAGAGAAAAGAGAAACATTCATAAGCCGCTCAGTTCCTTATATGCGGCTCATGATCATCATTTGATAAATGCTAATATGACTCGAGTTAGTCATATTAGTCGATGGCTCGGCGATAATGGAGCTAGGTTAATGTGGTTGCCATGTGGGGCACCACATCTGGCTCATAATCCTGAAAGAAGTTGTCAAGCCACCTCCAGACTCATTTATTGATTGGGTTGAATACCAACTACCCATGTTGTGGGTGTGTGGATTATGGCGTCACTTGACGTTGCCGTATGTGTGTGAGCATATATTTATTGATTGGGCCTGCCAGCATAAATCCAATTCAGGCATAGTTCTTGGAATTGACAATGTAAGCTCATTTCAGATTGTGCACAACATGGACTGCATTCAAATTAGCAATAGCGAGCAGCTAGTCAAGCAGCTAAACTGGAATTTCTTTTATGCCGATACTGATATGCTGTTTCTGTCCGGGGTAGCCAAAATGATGAGCCAAATGTTGTTACCGTGGTCAACTATTGCCGCAGCAGTTTTTACCAGAAACATATTTCAATATGTAGAAATAAGCAGCGACAGCTACACATCCGAATTTGGTGTTTATAAATGTGCCAGATTATTTACTCAGAAAGTTCCTGCCATTGACAATATAGCAGTTGGCGATGACAATAACAGCACTGTATTGTTTCAGTTTGTTGAGCAAATACTTTACAAGAATTCGAATGAACATACGACTAGCTTTGCAAATAATGTAGCCCCGGCTGCTTGTGTAAAACATATTAATATGCTTGATTTGAATATAAACAGCAGCAATTCAATGCGTTTGGTGGAATTATGCCAAAGCACTTTAACAAAACTGAGAATGCTTTATTTTGAGCCCCATCCTGCGTTGAATATAGCACATCAAGAACCCCACAGACTGGTGTTTGACAACCTCACTAATTTAGATATATGGACTGTCTCTCGTTTACGATCAAGCCAACTGGAATTGTATGCAAACCACAATAATAGTGGAAAATGCAGTCATTGCCGTTGTATGACTACTCCAAATCTACAGCAATTAACCATCAGAAGCTTTTATATGTTGTGTATGTTGTTTTCCGACCCAGCCAACTTTAACAACCTTCGCGAGCTAAACATAGAGTATGACATGGGTGCTGCAATGGCTGCCAGCAAAATGAACATTAAACAGCTAGACAGATTAAGCATAAGTCTGATTTGCATAAACACTTATCCTAACGATGAAGTATACCGAGTAATCAACCAGCTGTTTAGAAAAATTGAAATCAAGCATACTGCTCGTCTAGAGTTTTCAGACATATTTAATTGTTTAGATATTGACAGGTTTATTTGCCCCAATCTGACAGTGCTGGATATAAACAATGGCCAGTTTGACGTAGTGTTCAAGTTTATTAGTCGGCTGCCCAATCTGACAGCGTTACTATACAAGTTCAATGGAATATGTGCAGCTTCTATTACACGCGCCAAATCTCTTGTTGAATCCAACAATACGTTATATTTCAGCAAATTAAACCATGTCTCAATCATTGCCAGTTTTGATTAGACATGCATTACTCATTGATGCTATTATGTTGATAGTAACAAGAGCTACTATTTTCCAACTGGATTATCATGGTAACCACGCCATCAATATAGGAGAAAGATTGGCAAAAGAAAGATTGAGAAATGCCAATCTCTCTCGCTTGATGTACTGTGGCATTGACTTGGAAGGCGAACAAATTATTCAGCAACCTCACACCGAGTGCATGTTTTTCGAGTAGCATTTATTTTTATTTCATGTTTCAGGTATTTATCATACAGCAAATATACATTATATTCCAATTAACAAGCAATGTTAAAGATAATGCTATTGCTGTGATTAGCTAGAATTCAACTAGCCTACACCATGGGCTGGTTCTGCATCATCTGAGCAGTGTTGCGCATGCCCCCAAATGAGGTTCTGCCAAACCAGAACGACGGCTTGAGCAGGCTCAAAAAGAGCTTGACCTTGATGCGCAACACGTTGAACAGCCTTGCCGCAGCATTGCTGGGCATCGGGGTGAGCTGGATACCATAGGGGCAAACGTCAGACTGGCCCTGAGCCAGAACCGGTGTTGAGCCAGCAGACGTAATAGAATCAATAGAGCACACTGGCACGTAGCTGGCATCACCCGACTGAACCAGGCTGCTGGACAAGAAGGTAAACTTGTTTGAGGTAGGGTCATACACCGAGGCCATCAGTACTGGCATAGTGGTCAGGCTGGCTGATACACGGGTCAGATCAAAGAAGGACACCAGGCGGGTCAGCAGCGACACCGTATCCTGACCACCCATAGTGGTCGAGGGCATGGTGGTCGGCATCGACACCTGAGGCATAGGAGTTGCCATTGGGCCAGGAGCAGACTCAACAGCTGCTGGCTGCGGGGTATAGTCACCCTGAGCAGCAGCGGCAACAACAAAGACCAGTGAGGCAATAGCAAGCTTCATAATTCAAAACAGGTTGTTGGAATACAGGCAGAATGCGCTAGTTGAAAATATTGCTAACAAGAAAAAAGACAGCCAAGTTGCTGATGTTGAAGCTTCAAACCAAAATGGCCGCATGTCAGTACCATTTTATAGTTGGGCTCGACTATTTCTTGCAAGTTTGTTACAAATAGTTTGACACGCTGTTGAACTCTCTGATATTGTCAGCCGATACAACAGATGAGATTGTATCTTGTGTATGAGAAATATATCCTCACAAGTACAATTTCCACAAATTCAATTATAAATGCCATTTTGTTAATTTCCTAGCGGTTATGTTTTTTTTTGGTTTGTAATCAAAGAACATTCACTAAGAACACTTTACATAGATACACAGTCAAATGTTGCATAGGTCCATAACGCGCAGCTCATCTCTACATGGCTTTCTAACCCCAAGCACACGACTTGTATCGAGTAGTTCATAACAACACAGCTGAACACAAAACATTACTTTTGCTTCTAGTCTATGGATCCATAGTACATTATTCTAGTTATTTATTTTGAAACACGAATGCAAATATTAATGCTTTATAAAATAATTCTGCAAACAAATAAAGTGGTTATAGTTTCTCTATTGTGTATAATCTATATCTATAGAAATCTATAAAAACAGCAGCCTTAACCAATGACATTGGCATTGTTGAACGAGTTGACATTGCTGTTGGCTGTAGTAGCATCCTTGTTGTTGACATACAGAGTGTCATCGTTGAAATGGGCAAAGTTGTTGTTTGCACCAAACTGGTTGGTAGCGCTAGAAGCAAATGGCATGCCAATGCCAATGCCTGATCCCCAGCCAAAGCCCGGGCTTATTCCTGAGCCCCAACCGCCGCAGCCGCCGCAGCGTCTGACCATGTGAGGCATTGGATTGGCAGTTGCCGTTGCAGCCAGACCGAGCACAGCAGCGGCAGAAACAAGAGCAGTGTAGATGGCCATGTTGAATAAACTAGAGTTAAGAAAATGTAGAGTATTGTACTGGGATGTGTTGTGTGAAAATATGGTTAGCAAGTGCAGCACATCTCATCTTTTATAGCATGGACATTACTAAAATGTTATTACCCTATATCAAAACAGTCGATGCATCATATAAAAAGATTAAACTATTATTCAAGCTGCTGCTTGGCAATATCAAGTTTTCAACGTAAAAAATACAAACTGTAATCAAGCTAACCAAGCTGAAATTTAGTGAAGACTAGAAAATAATTACATATAGATGCGTATAATCAAGAAATGAGAATGTATAGTCGTGTCCACTATTAGTAAAAGTTACTGAGAAAATATTTTTATTTGGCTAGTTAAAGTTCAGCAAACCCCTGCTGACAATTCTCTTTTTCATCTTTTTTTGAATCCATGGGTCTTCCAACTGCAGTTTGTCACCTTCCAGGCCATTTACTCATCTACAAATAGTACTATATGGAATAGAAAAGCAATGTGTTTTGTCATTTGTGCTTAATCGCAGCTGGACCATGTTACTACTGCCACAAAAGCAAACAAGATATTTGGACTATATATGATTAAGCACTAATTGTGTCGTCTTTAAAATATGGCTTGCGAAAAATACCAATCAGATTTTTGAGCCAACGAATCAGTCATCTGTCAAAAAGGTTGCAGCTAATTTCAAGAACAAATTAGAATAATGTTTTTTGTTATTTTTGCTTTAAATTTTTTCTTGTACAAACTTTGAATTTCTGTTCAGCAGCCTTTTCTTCCTCTTGACTCTTCTGTATTCAACAAGCTATACGAGCTTATGAGAATCAGAATAAAGCCGTCGTCGGGCGAACAGCAGTTTCTGTACATTGACGTTGTTCGGACGGAAAAAATTGAAATTGTTCGTCAAATGGTCGCGCAGGCTCTAGAACAAAAATACAACAAGCAATATCCCATTGACCAGCTTTCGCTTATATACAGTAGCAAACAGGCAAGACGAGTTTACCAGCACGGTAGGGGTCTCATTTTCACATGCTAAACCAATTATTTGCCAATGCAAAAGTTTTGTAGCTCGCTGACGGAATGACTTTGTTTGACTATGGTGTTAGCCATGGCGACACTTTTCTAACGCATTTAATGGCAAAGCCCATGACGGATGATGCTGACGATGCAACTGTCGTGGACCATGGATCTTCAAGCAGCCCAGCACAAAATTCGCCAACTCCAATATCGACACCGTTGCTGACCGGCGGTGCTAACGAGACGAGCATGGCAAAGGTTGATGCAGCACTGAACTCTACAAAGCCGGCCAGCAAATCAAGCGAGCCGGTTCTGGAAGTAACATGCAACTATTGTGACAATACACAAAACTCGAAATGCAATCATTGTGGTTGTCACTACTGCGGATTAAAAGTTGACGAGAGCCTCACAGTGGTATGCTACAAGTGCGAACTGTTCTTCCACAAGCGCTGTTTGCCCGAGCCGCTGGCAAATATTTCAGAGAATAACTGGAGCTGCACGCTTTGCAAAGACGACCCAAATCTTATAGTTTCGGGCGAGAAGAAACCGAACTTGGCAGGAACGCAGCGGTCAAAGATGCCATCAGCCAAGCAAACAAAGCAGCGGGGTGGAGGTGTGACCCGTGTGAAAACAAATACATGCACAATTGTCTCCAAGGACCATATTGGCTCAATTCCTGGTGTGCATGTTGGGCAGTCGTGGAGGTACCGGATTCATGTCAGCGAATCAGGCATTCATCGGCCACCAGTTGCTGGCATTGCTGGTAGCGCTAAGAAGCCCGCAGTGTCGATTGTATTAGCCGGTGGATATCCTGAAGACATTGACCGAGGTGAGGAGTTTGTGTACACGGGATCGGGTGGATATGACTTGTCGGGAAACTCACAACAGAGAAAAGCGCAGTCGTTTGACCAGGAGCTGACCCGCCAGAATCGGGGTCTGGCTCTGGCCTGCGCAGCGCCAATTGACGAAACGGTTGGTGCTACAGCAAACAATTGGAAGCAAAGTTCGCCCATTCGTGTATGTCGCAGCTACAAAGCTGCCAAGAAGCATCCTGAATATTCACCAGCCGAAGGAGTTCGCTACGACGGGCTGTATCGCATCGTAAAGTACTGGAAGGAGAAGGGAGTGTGTGGGTTATATGTGTGGCGATATCTCTTTCGACGCGACGACCCTGAGCCAGCGCCGTGGACCGATGCGGGCAAAGCATTTATTGAAAAAATGGGATTTACCATGTACGATCCGGACGTTGATGTCGATGGTCGGACAGGAAAGTTTAAAGCAGAGTCGGCTTTGGCATCAACTAAGCGTACGAGCAATGTGAGCGAATCAAACTGCCAGAGCGTAGTCGCAAAAAAGTATAAATTTCAGCCAACTGCTATTCTGCGTGAGCTGGTGCGGCTTGATACGGAGAACACGCGAATGTGGGCCAGCATAAACGAAAAGAAGTATGCGACTGAAAGCGCATATATTGAGGCGACCAAAAGACATTTGAGCTGTCCGATCTGCCAGGAACTGGTTCAGCAGCCAGTGACACTGCCCTGCGACCACAATGTTTGCTGCTCCTGTCTCCGTCGCTCAATGAACGCGTTTGGCAACATCTGCCCCATGTGCTGTCATGACTTTTCAAGCATGGGCACTAAAGACGACATAAAGGACAAGGTTAACCAGAACTTGGTTACAATCATGCGTGCACTGATCCCATCGTATGGTAGCGAGTGGATGACTGAGCCCAAAGTAACCACCACACAGTTTGCCCGGCGTCAGGGTCAACTAGTTGACTAAAGTAGAATATAATTGTTTTGTATTATTATTATTTTGGCCCAAAGGCCTAATCGTTTGCATTTGCAAAGTTTGCAAAAAGGCGGTAGAAGCTACGACTATACACAAATTGTATGCTGACGTAACAGGAGCCAAGTGCCATATTCTATCGACAACAGCCCCCCTTTAGTCAGCAGGTCATTCTCTCCAAGACAGCACACGCTACACGCTAAATGCGTGCATATTTGCAGCCAGTGGATACAATAATGGATAGCAAATGGCACCAAACATTCAGCGTTATTTTTGAGATTATGATGCTGGATGGGCGTTTATGGTTGGCTGGACTAAACAGAAAAAATTACAACACGCATTAGGGCAGCTTGGCAGGCACAGACTCTTTCAGCAGCCGCCAGTGTTCGAGCGAGCACGCAGGCTGGGACTCTACAACGTACTTTTTCTTCATCTCGCAGCCTGCAACGGCACATATAGGAGCAGGCAGTGGGTACGCAAGCGTAGATGCAGCGCCAGGGAACAGATCGGCTATAGCAGTGCCGTTTGGCAGCAGCAACGCGCACTCGATATGCACAGGCGTAGTTGTGTCGACATCGTTGGGCTCTACGCGATTGCTCCGCTGAATATAGCGAATAGTGTCAGGGTCAGGACTGCTCTCAACGCTGTTGGCCCGTGTCTCACCGTCATCGCCCACCCGGTTACGGCCCTTTGACGTCTGTTTGTTCAACAGCCGATTGATCGTGTCATTTTTGAGCTGCTCAGCGCGCTGCAAACTCTGAAACTTGCGACGCCGCGCATGCTCCGACTTGCGCAGGGCTGCTTCTTCGGCCGAAAATTTGCTGCGCTTGACCTCGACGGGCAGCTCCATCAACTCTTCACCGTTTTCGTTGTTGAGCTTGGCACGTTGGCGCCGTGTCAAATTGGCAGTTGGCGTCATACCCAGCCCAAACTCGCTCTCGCTCAGCCCCGAGAGAGCGTCGAGATCAGGCTCTTCGTCGCTGATTATTTTGGCTGCACGCGATTCGCTGGCCGGTGGCCGACCCCGGCGCTTCTTTGGCACTGGAACTGGCTCGACGTCGCTTATATCATCGGCATGGTTTGCACCCGCGCCGTCTTGGTCCGAGCCCTCCGACTCGTCGCTCTGCTCGCTGACATCCTCGGTCTGCAGGCGTGGGGTTGCGTTGTCGCTCTCAGACTTGTCGACTGTCGCGTATTCTTCGGCCTGCTCAGCGTCTTGATCGGACTCTGATTCGCTGGGAACATCGCTTTCGCCAATCCGGGGCCGTCCTCGTCCCCTGCCAGTCCCTGCAGCAGCCCCGCGTCGCGTGCCGCCCCTGCCGCTTCCTCTGGGCCGTCCACGGCCCCGTCCCCGACCCCGTCCGCGCGCTGGCACTGGATTGGCTGCTGCATTCGACTCGCGACGCAGCCCCCTCGTCAGTCGCGCACGCGGTTTGGCAGGCTCTTCGGCAGTTGCGCTCAGGCGGCTGGACCGACGCGTATTGAGAGCTGGCGATGACTGTGGGTTGTTGTCGAGTCTACGTGTCCGCGTATGGCGTGTGCTCGCTGTCTCCGCCTCAGACGCGTCACTCTCGGTGGACGACGGCGGCGTGCTGTCTTCATTTGCAATCTTCCGTTTCGGCGCCATTCGGGCTATTTAAATAACAAAGTAAAACTGAATGGAACAAAAAGAGCTCTCCCCTCAGTTTGCCTTTAATTTTATTAGAGGATTTTGGACAAAATAAAAAGAAACTTATTCAACGTGCTTTGGCTGCAGAATTTCGCCCTCTACCATGTCTTTGGTCAGACCCAGCTGTTTGAGGCACACGTAGTAGCGCTCGAGCGACTCGCGCTTGAGGTACTTTAGCATTTTGGCGCGCTTGTGCAGCAGCTTGGTGTAGGCACGACGGTTCTGGTGGTCTTTGCGATTGGCCCGCATGTGGTCTTCCATCTGGTTGATCCGCACCGTCCACACCGCCGCCTGCACCTCGGCAGATCCCGAGTCGCCCTCGGACCGCCCAAACGTCTCGATGGCACGCTTAATGTTGTAGTGCACGACGCCCTTTGCGTTCGAGTTCTCCAGCGCAACGATGCGCCGCACAATGTCACCTTGCATCTCGGGGCTGTTCTCCGCTGGCGAATGCATAAAATGCGACCCAAAAATCCCGTTCCCGCCCGCCTTGGGCGCTACTTCTGTGATGAGCCGGATCTCATTTGGCTGCACATGGCACGAGTACTGTCCAGAGTCTGCGTTGCGCCGCACCGTGTCTCCGCCCGACTCATCTATGTTGTCTGACGACAGGCTGTTTGCCTTGTCTTCCTCTGTGATCTGCGTCGTCTCAAACAGCCGCTCTGGGTGCGCAAGCGAGTTGAGGAACCCCGTGTCTTTGAGCTTGCGCAGCCGCTCCTTCGCTTGCAGCACTGCTTCGGCCTCCGCTGCACGCTGTGCGGCCAGCTCGGCTTTGCGATTGCTGAGCCGCTTGCCCTGTACGACTGTGCTCGTGTGCACTGCACGTGCCGACTGCCATGTCGCCCACCCTCTGCATGTTGAACGAACCACGAGCTGCATTTTACGGAGCCAAGTTAAATTTGTCTATCAATGAACGCAAAGGTTGCTAGAGATTCAGTCTACATTTTTTCAAACTTATCACTGCTGATCAGTCTGCTTGATCCTGATCCTGATTGATTTTGCTGTGCTTAAAGTCACTTCAATATATTTAATTTCGTTAATGCAGGGTTGCCGAACTGGCTTTGATAAAATGCCAAGGACAAGATGCATCAATAAATTCTATACACAATCTTTCGAAATACATATTTTAACCTGCGGCTACCACCTTTTTCAACAGCACATTTTTGCTTTATTAATAAAATAGACTATTCTTTATCCCACTCGCCAACCAACACTTTCACAACCAAGGTATGTTAGCTCCAAATCATCAGCAACATTTCAGAATATATCAGCCCACAGTTTATTGGTAAATGTGCAGCACCGTGAATCGGATTCAGAGTCTTCAATGGCAGAAGCATGACCGATTTTTGCCAAAGCATTAAACATGTTTGTAGCCAAATCACAAAGGTGCAGCAGTCATTTACTTTGCAGACACATCATCCCGGTACAACACAAAACACTGACCATTCCTAGCATTAACAGCAAACAGTGTGTGTGAATAGCCGACAAACATGTCCAGCACAAGCTTAGCCTGCAGAGGGTCATTCCAGATTATATGATCTCTGATACTAGTTCCGACATCTCCCATGAGCAACGCCTTCCAGTTCTGGGCCGATCAAATGTCGCCAGCAAACAAAAGAGGTGGAATATATGGCGCCCTAATGTCATCTTGTAATACAATTGCTTTTCAGCATATCTATAGCTGAGCTGGGCATAAAACAGCCACGACCGCGCACCAATAGCATAATTGCGCTGCCCGCTAGAAGCGTGAATGCCTTCGATATGAATATGAGCATTCTCGTATTCTGCGGACAGGGCATAGACAGTCCGCCCAAATGCCAGTACCAGCTTCATAAGATTGACACCGCCGTTTAACTCATTGGGTTGTGGCATCACATACCCGTAGTTTCAATCCATATTTGTCAGAATGGCTATGAGGAAGCGAACGACATCATGTCCATCTGTTTTAAGCTCTGGGTTGATTTTGTGCGGCAGCCTACCAACATAGCTAGACTGTTGTCGCTGTCGTGCCAGCGGAGCCGGCATGGTATTCCTCTGGATTGCAATTGGTGCTGGATAGTCTCAGACAACATTTTCATTGCTTGTTGATAATGTGGCTCACTGCCTAGCACCACATTTATTATATAATATAGCGGCTTTAATAAGTTAAAGAATATATTATAAAACCTGAACAGTTTGTCCTTTTATAGTAGAGCTATAATAGCTCTGATAGAAACTATGCCCTTATCCACAAATCCATTGTAAAAGCACAAGCTTATATACAACAACATTGCTGGATACACGTTCAGATTTGTTGTGCATGGATATTTTATATTGCTGAGTAATCTTGTTGAGCAAAGCAATGCTATCTCCCTTTGTAGTGTGCCTCCACCAAACAGAGACAACCTGATTACACATACTCCAGCTAACACCAAATCTGTCTTTTAAAAGGCAGAACAGCAAAATAATATTCTTTTTACAAGCGAATCAAATAAGATCGGTAAAGTTCATTGGCATCTCGTCAATCTGAGTGCCATAGTACTGCTCAATATCACGAAGCAGCTTGACATCGCTGGATGTAACAAAGTTGATAGCCACGCCCTTGCGGCCAAAGCGTCCCGAGCGACCAATGCGATGAATGTAGTTTTCACGGTCAGTACACATGTCATAGTTGATGACCAGCGACACTTGCTGGACATCAATACCACGGGCCCAGATATCGGTAGTAATGAGCACACGGGACGTGCCTTGACGGAACTTTGTCATTACGGCGTCGCGCTCCTTTTGCAGCATCTCGCCGTGCATTGCTGCGACAGTAAAGTTGGCGTCTTCCATTTGCTTGGTCAGCCAGTCAACTTTGGCCCGAGTATTGCAGAATATAACCGCCTGCGTGATGGTCAAACTGTCGTAAAGGTCGCACAAGGTCTCAAACTTCCAGTCTTCCTGATCGACGTTGACAAAAAACTGGCTAATGCCCTCCAGTGTCAGTTCGTCGCGCTTGACCAGAATGCGCAACGGATCGGACATGAACTTTTGGGTCAGCTCGAGCACATCGTGCGGTAGAGTGGCACTCAGGATGACAACCTGGGTCGATGGCGGCAAGTGACGGTAAATGTCGTAAATCTGGTCTTTGAATCCGCGGTCCAACAGCTGATCGGCCTCGTCGAGCACCAGCAGCTTCATCTGCTGCGTCCGGAGAACGCGACGTTTTAGCATATCAAACACTCGGCCTGGAGTGCCCGACACTACGTGCTGGCCGTGCTCAAGCTTGCGAATATCGTCACTCATTTTAGTACCGCCAATGCATGCATGACACTGTACGCTCATGTAATCGCCCAGGGCAGAAATGACGCCCTGCGTCTGTGTAGCCAGCTCACGGGTTGGTGACAACACCAGAGCCTGAGTTTCGCGCACTTTGGTCTCGATGCGCTGCAAAATGGAAATGCCCAGGGTGCCCGTCTTGCCAGTACCTGACTGAGCCTGAGCAATGACGTCGCGACCACCAGCAATCGGCATGATTGCGCGCTGCTGGATCGCCGATGGCCGTTCAAAGTTGTATGCGTAGATGCCACGCAGCAGGTCCTCTTTCAAACCCATGTCGTCAAACGACGTCACGGGCTTGATATCCTTGCTCGTTTTGAACAGCGACTCGCGGTTCTCGCGCCGTGACATTAACCAGGAAATTAGAACGCTTCAAAATAAAGTTGGCAAAAAAGAAAAAAAGATGGGTCAAAAGCGACTCGCAAAAATATGGCTTGAAATGATTCTGCTAATTATAATCAGCGCGCTGAGCCGATGAGACGCGTGGTTTTTCTTAAAGGTGTTTTTATTCTCACTTTTATTTTGACTACTTTTAAATTGGCTATTTCTTATGTCTGGACCACCACCACCACCGCTGGGGCGGCCCAATTTCATGCGGCCGCCTCTTCAAATGCGCAACCAGCGGCCACCCGGAATGGGCTACAATCAAACGGGTAGGCCGTATATGCCAGCAAATAATGGCCAAATGAACGTACGCGGGCCCAATATGTACCAGCAAGGTCGACCACAACACTTTCAGCAGCAAGGTCAATCATACGGAATGCAAACATATCAACGGCCACAAAATCGTCCCATGTATGGTAACCAGCAGCGGCCGTTTCAGTACAACGACGGAATACAGCCGGGATTTGGACAGCAGCCACCGCACCCGTACTACCAACAGCAACAGCAGCAGCATCAGTACAACAACCCTGGCAGCCAACAAGATGGTAATCCACAGGCTCCAAAAGGGCAGTTACAACGCACGACGATTGACTACTATGGCTCGGCCCTTCGCGGGCTGGAGATGCAGAGTTCAGGATTGCCAGTGTCAGCCAAGGCATTGCCAGCTGACCCCAGCTACACAGTGGATCTGCCACCGTCAATATTTCTGCCCGACCAGCCAGAAACGTCGATTGCAACTCGGTTTGTGCAGCAGGCTATCAATAAAATTAAATCGCCAATAAATGTGGCAAAGTGGACGCCAGAAGGACGGCGGCTGATTACAGGGTCCTCTCGTGGTGAGCTTACGCTGTGGAATGGTCTTAGCTTCAACTTTGAGACTATTATGACAGTAAGTATATTCAAAGTATCAAGTACACACCGTCATTTATACAGATACACATTAAATTGTATATTTTTAAACTTGTACATTTAGGCACATGATACGCCTATTCATGCTATGGAGTGGAGCCGCGATGGCCAGTGGATTATTACTGGCGACCATGACGGTATTATAAAGTACTGGCAGCCGAATCTGAGCAATCTCAAGGCATTTCAGGGCCACAAGTACCCGGTTCGCGATTTGAGGTAAGAGCAAATGAATGTTTTGGCTATGCAACTTACAAGTCTTGTAACTAAGTCGCAATGTTTACTCTGTAGTTTCAGTCCGACAGATCTAAAGTTTGTCAGTGCGTCGGATGACCAACAGCTAAAGATTTGGGACTTTCGCTTGAACAAAGAAGAGCGGCAGTTGGTGGGACACAAGTGGGATGTCCGTACAGTTGACTGGCATCCACATCTGGGAATGATAGCCTCGGGCAGCAAGGACAACATGATTCGTGTATGGGATCCACGGTCAGCAAAGTGTATAGCGACGGTTGGCCAGCACAACAACACAGTGACACAGCTTCAGTGGAACCACAACGGTCGGTGGCTACTGAGTGGTGGCCGTGATCGCTGCCTCAAGCTGTTTGATGTGCGCAAGCTGAACGAGGAAATGACGACATTTGTTACGCAGCGTGAGGTGCACTCGGTTGCCTGGCATCCAGTACATGAGACAATGTTTGCCTCAGGAGGCAGTATGTGCGACACCAAGGAGATGATTAGTGAGGGGAGCATTGAGTTTTGGACAACTGATGATACCAGACCAAAGGCATGTGTGGAGGGCGCACATGGGTCGCAGATATGGTCGCTGGATTGGCATCCGATGGGCCACATTTTGGCCTCGGGCAGCAACGACAAGACTACGCGTTTCTGGTGTCGCCCGCGGCCTGGCGAGCATCTGCCTACTGAATTGGGTGACATGGACATCAACGAGCGCATATTTGGCGGACCAATCAATTCAAAGGCTGCCGAGCAAATGGCTAGCTACAGCGATACATCGACACGGGTTAATAGCATTGCAGAGAAGGACGCTCGGGTTCCAAAGTCACCAGGCAGTTCTGTGGTGCCCATGTCGATTGATAGTACGCAAAAGTCATCCGCAAGTCTGCCAGGACTGCAGTCGGCAGATATTGGTCGGATGTTGGCCAAGATCAAGCAAAACCGAGTGCCTGGTTTGCCCGGTCTGCCCAAATCTCAGGGTTTGCCTGGGTTGTCTGGTCCAAATCCTGTGCAGCGGCCACCACTTCCGCCAATGGCGCAGCAATCTGGGCCAGAGCGCAGCGAGCCAAAAGCGCACTCTTCTCGCTTTAACCCAATCAGGCGGCATCCACCAACTCCACCCGATTCGCGTTAGAACTTTATGGTTTTCAATTAGCATCAGGTTAACATCGGCATAAAATGTCATAAGGTGCGCAACCTGGCTTTCACTTGGTGTCTGTCAATTAAAAATGACTATGCAAGTTGCAAGAGCCCAAATCGGCGTTTTGAGCCGCCATAGTGAAAAGTATCCCAAAAAGGAAAATAACTTGTAGCCATTACATAAATCGACTGAAAATATCGCTTGATACATGCTCAAAAGAATTTACAACCATTGCACATTGTATTTTTAGCTTTCGGTTTCCTGGACAACCTGTCTTTGAAGCACCAACTTCAAGGCAAATATCCACATAATCTGTTTGAGCAAAATAAAAATGACAAGTCTATTGTTGAGGATGTGCCAATGATTCGTACTCGCGGATAGCACGGATACCGTGGATAATTTCTGCCTGACGACGAGCAAGCGAGATGATCAGGTTAATGTGGATCATCTCCTCAATGCACAGATTAATTCCGGCAGCAACTGGCGGCTGGGCAGTCAGCGCTGAGATTGACGCTGGATTGCGTACAACCGTTCGAATGTGGTCTTTCAGCTCATCGGTGATCCAGCGACTGTACTGCTGCGAGCTGTTGGAACGGCTGGGCGGGTCGTTATCATCGTCGGCCATGTCCACATCCATACCTACGCCCATCATACTATTAGACACTTCGGGTGAGTGTACAGGCATGGACATGGCGCTCTCAGTCTGAGAACAGTCAGGCGTAGTCTCGTCCTTGAACTTGTTGTAAAAGTAGTACTCTTCGTAAATGTGGAACAGACTCAGCGTAAAGTGCCAAATCGCGTCATGGAAGCGCCGCACGTCGACAGCGCGGTTGCTGAAGCTACGGTACTGGCTCTCACCCAAGCCTGAGTGCATACCCCGGTCGGCGCTGCCACCCAGCGACAGCACATTAGTCAGGCTGTAGCTCTTGGGCATCATACTCACAGAAGGCGGACTGCTCATGGACTCTGGCGACTGATCCCACTCGGGCTTTGCGCCATCCGAAGTTACGGGTGCGTTGCAGCGCTCGGCCACATATACGCCCGCAGTGTCGTTGCTGGTCGGCTCAAGCTGTGTCTCGGCAAACGGCCGACCGACCAGGTTGCGTGCAGCCTGCACTTCAGCGCCAAGATGATCCTCGTTGATTGACAGCTGCTGCCGAAGATAGTTGCTGACGGCGTCCCACCGCAGGTCCTCGCTCTGCGACAAATGGACTGCGCTTGGCGGCGGCTGGTACTGAGCCCGACAGGCAGCTGTGGGCGGTTGACTAAACGCAAACGTGCGATGGGCTGAAGAAAGTTTTGATGGCTGTGCCAGGTTGAACGCAATGCTGTGAGCCATCTCTAGCGGCGACGCTGTGACAGGAGCCGAGTCTTCACTGACATTCATGCTTGACGGCACCTCGTTGCCGACGTAGTGCGATGTTGTGCTCATATGCGGCACCGTCGAAGAATGTTGCTGCTGCTGGTGGTTGCTGTGGGCTGGCAGCTCGTAACGAGACAGCCGCTGGGCGCGCATTTGCTGGTACGCGGCAAACTGTGGCGCCTGGCTTGTCAGAGGATCAGGTATTGTGCTCAGACCGCGAATGTAAGCGCTGGTGCGAGAGTCAGCGCTGGAAATGTGCCGTGGCATTGGCGAATGCGCCTGTGCAGTCGATGGCATCGGCTGCTTTTGGGCCTGGAAAGACATTGAGCCTGCACTTAGGGGCGGCATGTCGTAGCTCATGCTCTCGGGGAACATTGGCTGCTGGAGCCGACTGATGAGGTCAGCGGTGTTTTTCTCGACCTGCTCAACAAACGCTGCCGATATCTGCGGCTGGTGCGCACGCTCAGAGCTTACAGGAAGCGATATAGGCTCTACGTACGCAAGCCCTGCACAGGCCTCAACCGGCACCAAACCATCAAACTGGGCAAAAAATGAACCGGCCGGAATGTCCAGATCAGGTGTGAGTCCGCAAGCTGTGGCAAACGAGCTCAGACCGTGGGCCACCGCCATCACAACCACCGTATGCAAGAGGTCGCGAATCGCATTCTCTTCGGTTGACCGGCGCGAAAGCTCATTCATTGTTGACGGCATCGAGTGTGTGGCCCCTGAAACAACAGACGTAGACAAGCTGCGGTGGACCGGCAGGCGTGGCGACGGGAAAATGTTGCTGCTGCTGTCGCCGCGCGGGCGGTGCGGGTGCTGCTCAGTGTGCAGCCGCACATACTCGTCAACGTAGTGTTGAACGTCGTGAGCAGAGACCAGCCATGGACGCTCTGCGAGCTTCTGGCCAAAGCGAGCTAGCAGCAGCATCTTTGGGCTGACAGCAGCAAGCCCACGCGACAGCCACTCTTCATACACATCGCCATCATCGTCATAGCACGCAGCCATGACGCGCGACTCGGCAAAGCACACGAGTGGATAGCATCCAGTCTGTGCAGCAGCGGCGGCGAATAGAAAGTGAGCCTCGGGCTCTTTGACTCCAGACCGGTACACGCTGAACACGCGGGCCAGAGTGCTGGACAGCGCAAAGCCGCACTGTGGCAGCGGATTCAGCAGCTGGAACAGATGCGGAGCACCATTGTGCCACTGGCTGCCCATGGCTTCAGCAAACTTGCGCACCCACATCAGATGCGCAGCGCGAGTGGTTTCTTGGTCGCTGCTGCCCAGCAGTCCGCTCTGCATGGCTGCTGTTGCGTTGATGCGCTGGGCTGCCGACACAGCGGCCGAGGCTCCGGCTGTGCCGTTGTTGCCGTCGTCGTAATCGGAGAACTCGTCTGATGACGACGAGTATGAGTCGTCGTCCATGTCGAGTCCGTCAGCCAATCGCAGCTGTGCTGCCTGCGCAAACTTTTGTGCGGCAAAGAAGAACGACGGTCCGCTGGCCAGCGCCTGCGGCATTGGCACTTTGAGCGTCTTTTTGGCGCTGTTGGTGCGCGCCAGGATATCGGCCACATTTTTGCGCACGCTGTTGTTGGGATGCTCGAGCTGCATCCGCAATAGAAGCCGCAGCGTGTGTCGCAGCGAGACGATCTCCTGAATTGCCTCAAAGTCGCTTCCCTGCTCGCCGCCGTCAGGCACGTGGCCCAGGCGCTCGGCTGCCATAATTGCATCGGCAACCACATCGTCTTCGTCGTACATTGTGGTGCGCAGGGCGTTGGCCAGGCCGGACATGGCCACTGTCTTGGGCTTTGTGCGCTGTCCAAGCATCCATGCTACCTCGCGTGCGCGCATGCGGATTGCTTTGGGCAGTTCTTTTGGAGACAGCGACTCAATGACCGAACCTGGGTGCTGCCGTTGCTGCATGCCCAGGTGCGCGCCCCGCGCTGACCGGGCTTCGAGAATACTGTGGATCCGGCTCTGGCGATCTCGCCGCAGTGCCACCCAGATACTGCGTGGACCCAGCGACAGCGAGCTGTGGTGTGCGCGCGGTGTGTGCGGCAGCGATCTGTAGCTGCCAGCGTCAAACGCAAAGGTGCGCAGGTCCGGCGGGCGGTTGGCATCGCTGCCGGCGTTTGGCGACGAGCGCAGCCGCGGGAACGTGCGTGGGTTGGCCATGAAAGAAAATATACGATGGACTCTGGCCGACAAATATGCTCTACAGGTGGGATGCACGGTGGCTATTTCAAGGGATGGTAGATGCAAATGGCAATAGGATGCGAAAATATGTGCTAGCTGGTAGATAGGCTGGCAACGCCGGAGAAGGGAAAGAAACGGGCTTTGAACGAAAGAATGGAATATAGTTGAGTAGTGCGCCCTTTGCCGACGAAAAGGAGGGACGGCTGCCGCAGAAAAATAAAGAAAAGCGCCCGGCGCCTTTATGTCAATTAGGATACGCAAAAGTCAATGGCGTGCTGCAAAAAAGGAGGGAGCTGGCATATGAATGGGGAGAAGCGTCTGCCGATGACAGCGCACGCCATGACAGCCCAGGACCGCTGGCCACGAGAACAAATGCCGGTGACCACCCGCCTGCACAGCAGGCATATGGGCCAGGAGCCTTCCTGCCGCCTTTAGGACGCAGAGTAGATTCTGATGCAGAGCGGATTCTGGTGCACAACGAATGCGTGAATCAAGGGGTGGGGATTTTCCCCACGACGTCATCGAGAATACCAGCTCCTGGTCTCATCCGGCCAGGATAAGCGGCCATCATTCCTTTCTCAGATGCGGACATTCAGACAGACCAGGGAAGCGGATTATCCATTCCCCCAGGACATGTGGTCTTTGGAGTATATCCGCACAGCCTCACGTGGGCAGGGCCGGGCGCAGCCGCAGATGCCATCGTCATCATCTGGCTGCAGTAATTTCTACAGAGGCACCTGACCGAAATAGCCCGTGCTCACTCAGATGGCTGCGGCGAAAACACTGCCAGCCCAAAGTCTGGCAAAAGAATGTTTGCCATATTGCCTCTTGGCCGCATCTGTTCTCTTGGCCCACGCCCATACTCTTGGCCCACGCCCATACTCTTGGCAGGCCAAGAAGGGCAGAGTTGCCGAGCTGCCAAAAAATTAAATTGGGAGGCTTACCTTTGTCCGTGTGGCCAATGCAAAATAAGCAAAAGCGCGGTGTTTCAGCGACAAGAGGTGCGAGGCGGCGGTTTGCCAACTGGCGCGTGGTAACGTGGCGGGTACTTGAAGCCGAGCAAAATGTTTAAAGTGAAATCGAACGCAAGAGAAACAAGATCGCTAGTGCTCAAATATATGCTCAGCGCTAACCAAGTTACAAAGTAAGATATAGTCGAGGCAGCCAGGCTGAATCTGCAGAGCTACGTGCCAGCGTTTCACCTTTGCCTAGTTTATTTTTCTGCCTCTCAGTCTTTAATGACGTGTTGTGCCACTGAGACTCAAAGTGTGCCTGCGACCAGCAAAGTGGGCACTCGACGCAGTGAGCAATGCTTTTGCTGCACGCAGCGCACGGATGTGTGAGTGGGAAGGGGCTGGCCGGATTGCACGCGACCGTTCAAAGCAGCGAGGAATACTGTGCTTTTTAAAGGATGCTGCCTGCACTCTAGGAGGAAAAGTACATAAAGCCGTAGATGTCAAGCGGAACTAAAATACAAAGATACAGGCAGCCGATATGGATGCAAAAAGAAGGAAAGGCAGGACAATGAATGCTACACGCCCAGTAAATAGCCTACGCCAGTTTATTTTTGTGTTGTGCCTATCTTTTGCACTGCAATTGCCCCTGCCTGCGCGATGCATTCTGAAAGGAGGGACATCCCTTATGTCGCGGCTGAGCAAATAAATATGTTGGGCTCAGAAGATGGCCATAGTGCACATCCCTGCCCATCAGCAAATACGCCATTTGCACATGTAATGTATACGGCTTGGATAATGCATATGTGGACGCCAAAAAACAAGCAGTCAGCGGCTTGAGTGATAGATGGCTGAGAGGAGCACAACCACGAAAGAATGCGGAAAGCGGGAAGCAAATTAACGCAGGCGACAAGTATGCTGCCGGAGCTGCAATTGTGCATGCCGTCTTCATCCCCATTGTTGGAGATTGCAATTAAAAATGGACAATCGAGCCAGTCGAACAACGCGCATTTCGCTTGTTGCGCGCCTCAGACGAGAATAAAGGCGGACTGGGATAGGTCGGTGTTTGCGCGACATGCATTCTGGTAGGTCCGATGCAAGCACAGTGTCCTTGCCTCGCGTTTCTAATTTTGCCACCTGGCATAGAGTCTTGCGTGCACAGCCTCAGCATCCAGCAAAGAAAAAGAGCGTTTATTTTGCCATCAAACACGCCCTGCGGCAGCTCAGACAGCCGCAGCGCAAATCCCATGCAGCGTTTATTAACCGCCAGAGCATCCTACATCTGGCAATTATTTGGTTTGCTGACGCAAATAAAGACACATAGATCGCGTGGTCTATTATGTCAATAGCTGATTTGGCCGGCTCTTTATTAACTATTGAGACTGATGATGCGGTAAATGCAGAGCTGACGAGTATGCTAATCTGATTAGCATGGGTTGATGTGTAATTGAGCAAACAGCTTGTACCAGCATCAGTGCATCTGCCAAACATGCAGCACCATATAGCAAGTCCAAACTCATTCTCGAAAAGAAAATGTTTTATTGAAAGACCCTGAAAACAGAGCGTAAAGGTTACTCGGCCTTTAGCTGCTCCTCCTGCTGTCTCTGGATCTTCTTCAGCGCACGCTTGCGCAGGCCACTCAGCAAGTTGTAGTTGTAGTTGAGAGTCACCTGCTTGGGAGCCAGACGCTCAGTGGCAAAGGCCATCAGCGCATGCGACAAGTACGGAATGGACGTGAACAGCTCGGATGACCCGGCCTCAACGCCAATCTTGGCCAACACAGTCTTCATGTACGGCTTGGGCAGCGGGATCAAGAATATAGGCTTGCGCGTCTTGGACATGCGTGAGCACACAAAGTACGTCTGCAAGTGCTCGACAACCACACCGAACGGAGCAGCCTCGGCAGCCAGCGACTGGCTAAAGCACTTGACAAAGCCCTTGGAGCCAGCGTACACGCTCAAGAACGGCGACGGAATCATCGAGGCAAACGAGCCGCTGTTGATGATCAGGCCAGTCTTGCGCTCCTTCATCTGCGGCATCACCGCCTGCGTCATACGCACCATCGCACGCATGTTCAGCTCCACCATCCCATCAACTGTCGCCGTGGGCACCTCCTCGACGTACATTGGATAATCGTAACTCACGCCCACGTTGTTCACCAGCACGCCCACGCGCACCGCCTGCACCTCTTGCGCAATCTGCTGCCACTTTTCCTCCGTCATCTGCCCAAAGTCCACTGCCAGCGTCCGAACCTCCACGCCCAGCTCCTCCACCTCCTTGGCCATTGCGTCGAGCTTGTCCTGAGACCGCGACAGAAGCAGAACATTGAAGCGCTTGCGCGCCAACTCGAGCGCAGTCTCGCGTCCCAGTCCGTCCGTGCAGCCCGTCACCACCGCCCACGCGCCCTTGCCGGCTCCAAACTGCTCCAGCGGCACACCCGACCGCACAAACACATCATACACAAAGGTTATTAGCAGCGAAATGTAGTACGCCACCACACCGATTCCAACATAGGTAAACGCCGTCTGCAATGCTCTACACTGGCAAAAAGATTGTCGAATTAGCAGTCTGAAAGGTATCTTTGCAACCTGGTTAGAGCAGACAGCGTGTGCACACTTACGCCATTTAGAGATAAAGACTTTAATTATAATGTCTGTTGCAGAAGAAAGAAAGAGACCAGTTCAGGCAGCTTGCCAAATCAGCAGTGAACCGGAATATCAAAATTACGGCGCACTGTACCGGTCGCATCAAAAATTGCAGACTTGTTAATAGGCCGCAAAAAGCTTACTACGCTTAGAACAGTGAACCCTTGCCGCGCCGAGGCCGTGCAGCATTGCTGAGCGGCACGACGTTTACGCCCATCTGCTTGAGCTCCTTGAGGCGGTTTGCTGCGCGGCGATTATTCTGATGCGCAGCTTTGAGATACCACTTTTGAGCCTCGTTGACATCGGGATGGGCAACGCCGATGCCGCACTCGTAGTAGTAGCCGACCGCATACTCCGCCTTGGCCAGCCTACGATCCGCTGCACGCCGCGCCCACAAGAACGCCTCGACATCGTTTTGCGGCAGATGCGGCTCGGCTCCAGTCAGATACCATCCTGAAAGTGCCAGCTCGGCGTCGGCGTCGTTCTTCTCGGCCGCACGAGTGTACCAGCCAATCGACCGCCGCGAGTCGACTGGACAGCCCAACGAGCCGTACTCGTACGCCTGGCCCAGCCGCACCTGCGATGGCACGTAACCCAGTTTGCCGGCTTTGATGTACAGCTGGCGCGCATACGTCTCGTCGGGGATCACGCCAGGAATGTCGCTGCTCTCGTGGCACAACGCCAGCTCGTGTAGCGAATGCGGGCACTCTGGCGTAGCGTTGTCGGCTCCGCGCTTGAGCCAGTTGATGCCTTCGCGTGGCGCTGGAGTTATGCCCATCAGACCCTTGATCAGGATCAGGCCCAGCTTGTACATGGCTGGCACGTTTGTCTGCGCCGCAGCTTTGCGATAAAACTGCAAAGCACGTGCTGGATCGCGCCGTGTGCCTACGCCAACTTCGTAGCACACAGCCGTGCGGTAGTTTGCCTCGGCGTGCTGCGCCTTGGATGCCTGCTGGTAGTACGCGAACGCCTTGCTGTCATCGCGCGGCACGCCGTAAATGCCACGCGAGTGCACGGTGCCCAGAAAGTACTGTGACTCGGCTGCAATGTTGCTGCGGTGCACAGTAATGCCAGCGCCAGCCAGCTTGCGCACCCATTTGAGTCCCTCTTCAGTCAGCATATCGTAGCGCTTCTTGACCAGCTTGGGGCTCGGCTCGTTGTCAGCGATTCCGCGCGCATGCTCGAGCACGTACTTTGCAAAGTCGAGCTGCGCACCAGAGTCGTTGGACCGCTTAATGCTCGTCCGGTATGCATCGAGGCTGGCCATGGTTGGCGTTGGCGCTTTGGGCGAGGTCTCGAGCACAGCATTGGCTGATGGAGGCACGCCCATTGGCGGCATTCCTGTAGCGCTACTGGCGCTACTGCTTGGCCGCTCGCGCTCGGCAAAATGCGGCGATGGCACCGCCAGAGGCAGCGACCGACTGCTGGCAGTCCACGGCCGCATGTTGGCAGCAGGCAGCAGCGCTGGGTCTTGTAGCGTCACTCCGTCGTCGTTGCTCGAGTGGCTGTAGCTGGACTCGGCAAGTCTCGGGCCATATGTCGGATGGCTGCCACTGTACGGAACGCTGTGACCAGCTTGATTCTGTCCTGCAAAGACCAGCGGCGGAGCGCTAGGCTCGGCAAAGGCTGATGGCCCATGTACCTGACCACTGTGACTTGCTCCTTGCTGCAAATAGAGTGGATGCGGCTGCTGCTGATACTGCTGTTGTAGCGGCTGCTGTTGGAATTGCGGCTGCTGTTGCGGCAGTTGCTGGAATTGTGGTTGATACTGTGGTTGTTGCTGCTGTGGTTGGTATTGTTGAAGCTGGTGCTGTTGGAATTGTGGTTGTTGCGGCTGTTGATACTTTTGCTGCTGCGGCGGCATGGGGCGACCATTCATGTTAACATTATCAGACGACGAGTCAAACCCGTCGCCGTTTGCGTACAGACGCGGCCCAAGCGCCGGTGAGTTTGTAGCTGTGGAAATCCCAGACCCATTAACTGAGCCATGGAAGCGCTGAGCAGCAATATCGGCAGGCGGCTGGACGCTGTGTGACGACACGTTGCGCGATGTTGGTGGTTTGGCGCCTGCAGGGACGTGGACATGGGTGCGAGCTACAGTGAATGGAGAGGCGGGGTGAATAAATGGGGGCGATGCAACTGTTTTAGCGGTGGAGCGGTTGCACTGGGTGGTGGTGTGGGCACGAGTGCATTTGCGCCAGTGAGGAGGCAGGGGCGACAGGGTCTGGTTCTCAGGGCCCAGCGCTGGCGGACTCTTCTCTGGGTCATTGATGTGGCTGTATGTGCGCCAGTGGCTGCTGTGCTGATTTAGCGATTCGCTGGTATTAGATGGCTGCCGCCGCTGGATGTGACGCGGTTTGTTTGTGCTGCCACTTCGGCTCACCGCGGATGTGTTGCTTCGCACTACACCCGTCCACGGCGTCCGGGCCTTCTGCCGAACAGGCAAACAAGGCGATACAAGCGGGAGAGGTGCGCCAACCGTTACATATGCACCAGTGGTTGGCGCATATAGTGACGTACACTTTTTGATCCG
This sequence comes from Coemansia sp. RSA 720, assembly GCA_027577495.1. Classification (NCBI taxonomy): domain Eukaryota; kingdom Fungi; phylum Kickxellomycota; class Kickxellomycetes; order Kickxellales; family Kickxellaceae; genus Coemansia; species Coemansia sp. RSA 720. The sequence continues at coordinate 101,243 of JANBQV010000010.1, forward strand.
TACACTTGCATGTTCAGAACACAAAGGCAATTTCGTATCTTTGGTCACGGTAGAAGACGCTGTGGCACTGGATAATGGCTTGTTTCTGATATGTGTTGTATCTTTGGAGGGTGCCGTTTCTTTGGAAGTGACAGCAGCACCAGAGAGTGCCATTTCTTTGGGAGTGACAGCACCGCTGAAAGATGATGTGTCACTGGGTGTTGCTTTAGCACTGCAAGAGGCATGCTTGTTTGCAGACATTGAGCGCAAGGCGGCTGAGGGTGACAGAAGAGTAGTGGGAGTGGCAGGAGGGGAAGGAAGGAGATGGGTGGGTGCTGCAGGAGCTGGAATCTTACCTGTTTGTCTGATGGGAGACGTCGGCATGGCGGCATTTGTGGATCCGGCGCGCATAGTGCCAACAACCTGTGAGGCGCTGGCTGGGAACAGAGTGACATCAATGTCGCCGCCGGCAAACCCGTCGTCTTCGTCGTAAGCATCTTCCAGCGCCTGCTCGCGCTTGCGCATGGCTTCGGCTGTCATATGCTGGCGTTGTCCAAGAGGTGTGTGCCGTGCACCAACGCCCAGCTGCTGGAACTCATTGGTCAGTGCTGTCTCGGCTGCGTGGCCCGTCTGGCCCACATATGCGCTGCTGTGGACTGCCGAGTCAGCAAACGTGCGCTGGCTCGAGTCGGGCCGCAATGGCTGCTGCCGAGACTGTTTGTGCTCGGTGTACAAATCAAGCACATCGTCAGAGCTGCCATTACTGTATTTAGCATTTGTGGTGCCGTTGATGGTCTGCTGGTAGTAGTTCTGTGCGCTGGCTGGGTCTTGCCACTGCTGTTGTGGATGCTGGCCTGCTGCTATGCTGCCGTGGTAGCCTACTGGATGCTGCATCTGTGGATTGTGCGGTGCAGCCATTGCCGAGTGCGTGCCTCCGTTCATGTGCTGCTGGTAGTTGCCGGCGCCACCGTGATACTGCTGGGCCTGCATCATCTGCTGGTTTGGCTGTTGGTGGCCCTGCTGATATCCGCCGGCGGGCTCAGAGACTCCCGCCATGGCAATCTTACCGGTGGCTCTGCGGAACTGCCCATGGCCGGCGTTGGCGTTTGCATAGTAGCCAGCTCCGTTGGCTGACATGTATCAAGTGTTGGCGTCTATATCGGTCGGCGTATGCTATACCTAGCCAAAGTTGCAAAAATTCAATGCGCGCAATTTAGCGCTGGAATGCGAGACGTTGGCAAAGAGTGGATAAAAATATACAGTGCTGTGCGCGGCGCTCTAGCTAGCATAAAGCAATGTTTGCTATAGCCCCTTTCTTCCAGGAATAAGCAGTAAACTCAGAAATATAGAAGACAAGCAGTGTTCACGAGGTGATTGAGAAATAGAGAATTGTAAGACACAAGCGTGACGATCACGCTTGAGGCCACAAATAGGCCACTTAATATTGGCCGGAAATGCCAGCGGGGGCGGCCATCTGCCCATTGCTGCGCGCTAATGTGCGGCTAGATTAAATAGGCAATGCCACGTTTGTAAGCCCTTGGCGCAAAAGGCTTGGCGGGTGCTCGGTCTAGACCTGGTCTAATAAAGAACTCAAATAGACGTATGCAGCGTCTAATACGTGCACAAAGGAGCAAAGAAATTGGAAGCACAATGCTGTTCCACTGCCACCGGTCGCCACTCCCCATTGAACTGTCGGATAAAGCGCGTATAATAGTGCCAGCTGCAGGGCGTGCGTGTGAATGCGTGGATCGGTGCTATCCACAAAGCCATCCACATGGTTATGCTGTTGGTGTGGGGAGCACACTGGCAAAGTAGCCCTGGGATCTGGCGCACATGGCCCTGTATTTGCCTGTATGTACCCGCAAAACGTACCTTTCTTATCGAGCAGTTTAGACGAGCGCTAGCAAGTACAGAGCGGAGTCACAGAAAGAAATCTTGAGAAAGAAAGTGTTTGAAGCGGAGAAAAGAAAGGCAATCCGAAGCCGCGCTTTGTGTCGGGCGTTCGGCAAGACAGGAGTGTCATTCCGGTTTGTTGGGCTCCCCGCTATAGTGTTGTGCGGCTTGACCCTGGACCAGCCCGGGGCTTGTGCAGCTTGCGGAAAATGCGCCGATCGCTTAGTGCATATATGCCCACACTTTGGAATTTCTAATTTTCTGGTCAAAGTCACGTGCTGGATAAAATCGAGATATTCTTCCTGACGTTTGAGCTAGACACAGGATTCGCCCTTTTTCACTCTTTCTTACATACCTATTTAAAAATTGTGAGTATCGATAGAGCTACATGTAACGGGAGAGAGGGCTTACGTTTGCGGATGCGACCGTGCTGGGGCAAAAGGACGGAAGCCTGGGTGCTTTTGAGGGATTGAATCCATTCACATAATGTATACGGTTGGATGCGGCTAGATGCAGAAGCTGGGCGATTGTTGGCGGAATTTGTGTTGGTTGAATTGGCTAGCATTCTGGAAATGCACACTCAATTTCTTCAATTTCAAAGCTGCTGCATCGTGAAGGATCGCATAAAGCCAAATGCCGATAGTAGCAAATGGCGGCGATGAAGGCGGACCTCGAGCGCTTGCATAAACCGCTCAACGTCATAGTCACACTTGTTATTATTCCGCTCAGCACCAGCAATTGTGTCGACTGACAGTTGCTGGACCCGCTCTCCCCTCTGCCCGATTAGCAGTGACAAATTCAGCAACACATTCAAACTGCAACTCGAACTAATTGCCTGTAATTGTAGATGTCCAAGGGAAAGACCGGTAACAAGCGCTCGGCTTTGGCCGAGGTGGTGACCCGCGAGTACACCATCCACCTCCACAAGAGCGTGTTTGGTGCGTCGTTCAAGAAGCGTGCGCCCCGTGCCGTAAAGTCCATCCGTGAGTTTGCCAAGGTCAACATGGGCACCACTGATGTGCGCATGGACCCCCAGCTGAACAAGCTGCTGTGGGCGCGTGGTATCAAGGCGGTTCCCCACCGCATCCGGGTTCGCCTGGCTCGCCGCCGTAACGACGACGAGGCTGCCACGGAGAAGCTGTACACTCACGTCTCGTACGTCCCGGTCTCGAGCTTCAAGGGCCTGCAGACGCAGCAGGTTGACGAGTAAAGATTTTGTAGTGCTGACACTAGTAAAATGATATTTTCTTTGCTTGACAATATCTATGCGATTACGTTGGTTGTGTGCAGCTCAGGCGATGAACTGCGGTCTGGGTATCCTAGATAGGGCTACTTGGTGTGCTCTTTTGGGCTTTAGCAAACGAGCCCCTAGTCCTTTTAGCCCCAGAAAAGGCATGCGATAAAAGGGGCTCAATGTTTCAACCCGCGCTTCTCTTTTGCATCTCTTCATCTTGCTGAATTTGTTTGCTCGATTTATTGCTCTTTTTACATCGTATAATCTCTAAACCATGAGTCACTGGAAGCCTTTTGTTGATCGCATCCAGCAGATGGGTGCGAGCTGGGCAGCGCTAGTTGGCAAAAAGGAGCCTCAGAGTGTCTGGTACATGACCGAAGGCTCAGAGGTAAGTTTATATTTGACAAACCTTGCACATTAGACAAGCTGCTGCCGTCACTAACTGTTTTCTGTTGAACGCGTAGGCAGCCAGAGAAGAGACGAATGCCAACCTGGTAAAGCTGGCCAAGGACCATAGCGATTTCAATACCCTGCGCACAAGCGGGATTACTCTTGTGCCTGGCCTCAGATACATGGTCACAAAGGCCGACGATGAGTTTGTCCACGGAAGAAAGGGTGACCAGACCGCCATTGTTCTGGACTTTGGAGATGGAATAATGGTTGCGACTCATGGTCCCGAAGTGCAGACCGGAAACCTTGTCAAGGATCTGTCTGCCCTCGCCGATTACCTCAAGAGCACGGCTCACCAGAGATAATAGCTAGGCTTTCATATAGTTTTCATTTCTATTCTTTACAACAAATTGCATGTCGTGCTGCTCTTCTGGAAACAGTAGTAGACATGCGTATACACATACTACCCCTTGCAAATAATTAGTGTAATGTACGAGCCAAAGGAAGCTATAGTGGCACACACGAGTGAACTGGGCCTCGTTTGCTCAAGATACTGAGCTGGATCAATGACATGTGCTCATTTGCTTGATCATCGCATCTGTTGCTTGATTGGAGGGACAGATCAAAAATTCTAACACTTGGCTTTTTCACTTTTGTTGCCACATATCTGTCCAAAAAATAGTAAAGAACAAGGCGCTGCATAGTAATCGAAAATGGGTATTCTGGAGAAAATCGCCGAAATTGAGAGCGAGATGAATCGCACTCAGAAGAACAAGGCCACAGAGTACCACCTTGGTCTTCTGAAGGGCAAACTGGCCAAGCTGCGAGCAGAGCTCATCGAGCCCAAAAGCAGTGGGCCCAAGGGCGACGGCTTTGACGTGAAGCGCAGCGGCGACGCTCGGGTAGCTCTAATTGGGTTTCCGTCCGTTGGAAAGTCAACGCTGCTTTCGACGATTACTGAGACAGAGGCAGCGGTCAGCAACATTGATTTTACAACACTGCAGGCTACGCCGGGACGCTGGGAGTACAATGGCGCTATTATCCAGATGCTTGACTTGCCTGGTATTATTGAAGGCGCTGCACAGGGTGTGGGCCGAGGAAGGCAAGTGGTGTCGACGGCACGGACTGCTGATCTGATTCTCATGATGCTGGACGCGACCAAATCCCACATGCAACGGCCGCTTCTTGAAAAGGAGTTGGAGGCAGTGGGCATTCGGCTAAACAAGAAGAAGCCCAACATTTACTTCAAGGTCAAAACCGGCGGTGGAATAAGCTATAACGCGACCTGCAAGCAGTCTCAGCTTACAGAAAAGTTCGTTTATACACTGCTTCATCAATACCGTATTTTCAATGCCGAAGTGCTGGTGCGCGAGGACGTTGGTCTTGAAGACTTTATTGATGTGGTGGTTGGAAACCGCATATACATTCCATGCCTCTATGCGTACAACAAGATTGATGCTATTACTATTGAAGAAGTCGACCGAATTGCCCGCGAGGATCATACAATTGTGGTCAGCATTGAGAAGGATATGAACATGGACGCGTTTAAGGAGTCGATATGGAGGTCGCTTGATCTGCTGCAAGTGTACACGAAACGGCATAGCGAGTATCCAGACTTTAGCGACGGACTAATTCTGCGGACTGGAGCCACAGTGGAAGAGGCATGTCGTGCTGTCCACAAGTCGTTGTTGGATACATTCAAGTATGCGCTGGTGTGGGGGAAATCGGCCAAACACAATCCTCAGCGTGTTGGTTTGTCCCATCCTCTTTGCAACGAAGATGTTATTGAGATTGTTCGCAAATAGAAATACATGCATCTTCTTCGGTCGTGTTTAGACCAAACGACGATAATACACGTCTATTGCATGATTATTTTAACGTATAGGAATTAGCACCAGCTTTAATTAAAGAAAGGGCGGCTTTGGCTACTTTGCAGCTTTTGTTTTGGGGCCATGTCCATACAATATAATCTTTTTGCCTGAATAAAGCCCAATTTCCGGTGCGTGACTTTAGTGGCCAGCACAGTTGGCTGAAAATATAGTTGAGGTCCCAATTTAATTTTTTACCCCAACTCCAATTTATTCTTTTCATTTCTCCAACGATAGGTAGCACACCATGGCTATAAAAAGGCTGACATATGGGCATCGCCTGCAATTCTTTTTTGTAACTTCCTCAGCTTAATTTCAATATATTTCTTTTCCCATTATGTATGCTGTTTTCTACATTCATGCGCTAGACGAGTTGGTTGGTGAAATTTATATGGACAATGAGGGTAATATTTCTTCAGAAAAAATCTCAATAAGTGGAAATTACGCCGAGCTTACTGCATCTGACTTGATTCTAGCAGTATATACCAACCTTCAAGCAAAAAGCTACTACAAGGGGCTACCTGAAAACTTTAACATTGTTGTGAATGGAATAGACTATTGTGACAATGACACGCCGCTGAGTCAGATAATAGCAGTGTCTAACCCATGTGACATTGAAATTAAAGGCAAGCTTGATATTTATTTTGTTCAATTTCTGGAGAGCGATACTTTAAAACCAATTGCATACGGTGAGTGCTTTCTAAGACTGTCTGACACATTTGCAGATCTTAAAAACATGGTTGATATAGTTCAACCCGATACTTCGCTAGATGACTATGCGTATATGCATGGTAATACAGATCTTACAGATGAATCAACTTTATGGTTTTTTAGAAGAGGTAATAATTTCTCTATTATAGCCATACCTAATGAATAGTGAATGCTTCAATTAGCACTAGCGTGACACAGAAATTTAGAATAAATTAGTCTGACAATTTTGCATGGTTTTAGCTTGAATTAAATAAATACGTAGTAATCTTATAAATACAGACAGAAAACCAAGCGATTCTTAATAATGGCTGCTTACTTGACGTGCGGAAAAAGGCAAGTAAAGTCACATTGAAGACTTTTAGACCTGAAGCAGCGGTGACGTGTTTATGTGTGCTTATTCATACAAAGCAAGGCCAATTTCCAGGGCGTGACTTGGTGTTGCACCGGGCTATAATAGAAAAACCACAGCTATCATGGGAACTGTTTGTTTTGTGGAATTTCTATAGAGTACTGTTAATTCATTCTACCCTTTTCCCACCCTCTTTGAAACAAACATCCTGCTATTAATTGGAAGCCAGGTTGAACATGGCTGGTGCTTTCTTTAATCTTGCATTTTCAACATAGAGAAGTCAGGGGTTTTGTTCTCAGTGAGGTGTTGTTGCCAATATGATTGATGTTGGATACGTTCAAGTATGTGCTACTGCAGGAAAATTGGCCAAACACAATCTTCAGCGTGTTGGTTTGTCCCATCCTCTTTGCAACGAAGACATTAATAAAGGAATTAGAATCAGCTTTAAGTGTAAAAGGGCGGGTTCGGCTGCTTTGAAGCTTTTGTATTGGGAAGCTGTGCTCATGCGTTGTCATCGCTTTGCCTGAACAAAGGCCAATCTCCAAAGCGTGACTTTATTAGGCATGATGCCGACGATGCCGGCCTCTCATAGAAACCAATCAAATGTCTTTTGCTACAACTACAAGCGATCTTTCTGTTTCTCCGACGATGGGTAGCACATCATGTCTATAAAAAGGCTGACATCTGGGCATCGCCTGCAATTCTTTTTTTGTAGTTTTCCTCAGTTTGGTTATATTATATTTTTCTTGGCATGTGTACCACTTTTAACGTTCATGCGCTTGACGAGCCGGTCGGTCAACTTTGTATTGACGGTAGCGGCAATATTACTTCAGACGACATTACAATAAGTGGAAATTACGCCGAGCTTACTGCATCTGACTTGATTCTAGCAGTATATACCATCCTTCAAGCAAAAAGCAACTACGAGGGGCTACCTGAAGACTTTAACATTGTTGTGAACGGAGAAGATTATTGCAACAATAACATGTCCTTGAATAATATAATATCGCCGTCTACCCCATTTGACATTAATATTAAAGGCAAGAGTGATACTTATTTTGTTCAGTTTCTGCATTGGGAATCTTCAGAAGTAATCGCAAGTGGTTACTGCACTCTAAGACTGTCTGACACATTTGCAGATATAAAAAATAAGATTGGTATAGAACAATCCGGTATTTCTCTTGACAACTACACATATACGCATACTAGAAGAGACATTCCAGATGAAAAAATGCTATGGTTTTTTAAAAATGGTAAAAACTTCAATTTTAAAGCCATACCTAATTAATAGTGAACATATAAATACAAGATGAACAAGTTTGTTAGTTTTGCATGTAATGTTTTAGCTTGAATTAAATAAATACGTAGTAATCTTATAAATACAGACAGCAAACCAAGCAATTCTTAACAATGGTCGCTTACTCGACGTGCGGAAAAGCAAAGCTTGTCTAGACAGCGGAAAAGGCAAGTAAAGTCTCATTGGAGACTTTTAGACCTGAAGCAGCGGTGACGTGTTTATGTGTGCTTATTCATACAAAGCAAGGCCAATTTCCAGGGCGTGACTTGGTGTTGCACCGGGCTATAATAGAAAAACCACAGCTATCATGGGAACTGTTTGTTTTGTGGAATTTCTATAGAGTACTGTTAATTCATTCTACCCTTTTCCCACCCTCTTTGAAACAAATCTCCTGCTATAAATTGGAAGCCAGGTTGAACATGGCTGGTGCTTTTTTCTTCTTGAAATTTTATAGCCAACTTTTTCTTTTATTATTTTCCAATTGTTCACTATGTCTACCAAGTTTACTTTGTATTTTCAACATAGAGAGGTCGGGGGTTTTGTTCTTAGCGAGGATGGCAATGTTACCAATAAGGTCGATGTTGAACTAGATGATATTACCACTGTTAGATCATTTATTGACACTATATGGGATGAATTTGGCAAAGATAAAGATGGGGAGACAGACAGCAGCAATTATCAAATTTTGTTTAAAGGAAACGTTTATACAGACAGTGAGGAATTGAAACCCATTCTTTCGATTTTAGGCGATTATCGAATTGACGTTTACAAACCATAGTAAACTATTGTGCTTAATTTAGTTATTTGAAGACACTATTCACGCTTATAAACTGTACGGATACTGCATTTATTTGAATAGTATTAGTAAATTTTAGCTAGATGTGGTTTGTTATTCTTGCTAGCTATAAGATTTCAATATAGTGTTTACTAAATGCCGAACAATAAATGTGTAAGAATATGTAATCGCAGTCATTTTGAAGCATGCCAGTATTTGTTTGTGGGAATTTGTTTGCTGTCGAACATCTACTGTGAAAAGCCAAAAAAACTGTCAAGCAGTGACTTTGGTTTATTCTGCTTGAATTGTGTAGCACTATATTTATATAAAAGAGCCAGTATATCTAGTACAAATAGTTTACATTAATCAAAGAAAGATTGTGTATTGACGTTCGAGCTGTGTCTAACCTGAGTTAACTCACGGTATACTCACTTTCCATTTTTATTTTAATAAAGCTGGTTACCCAGGCTGATTTTATTCTTGCAAAGTTTGAAAAAAGCAATGCCGCCAAGAACGAACAAGCATATAACAAAATAAATGCACTATTCGGGCGCCAACACGTGTTTCTTAATTATTCCTTTGCACGGTCAAACATTCCAGCAAACTCCTGGCGCTGCTTAATCTCAGACTGCTTCTCTTTGTGCTGAATTTGTCTGCGCTCGGCGGCAAATGCAGGGTCTACAAAAGTACAGAAATTGTGGTTAATAGTTAGCAAACATGCATATTAAGCATTTGATCAAAGTGCATCATGTCACTGCCAAATATCCAAACTTACCATTAGGACTGTCCTTTTCTAGCTCGTCAAGAAGCTTGGTGGCCTTGATAATAGAACCCTCGCGAATAAGACCCTGCGCCAGTCTGAATTTGGCCTTTGGGTTGAACGGGTTGGCCTTGAGGGCGGCGTTAGCACAGCGAGTGATTTGGTCAAAACGCTCCAGGCGCAGCTGGCACAGCGCCATGTTGGAGTTTATAGTCGATATTTCCTTCTCCAGCTCGGTAATGTCTTCCTCTTTGAGGTTTTCCGGATCCCTGGCATTGCCCACAGTCAGCGGGTTGTCGTTTAGCCCGCGCAGGTGTAGCAGCGCAAAATGGTAATGCTTCAAAGCTACAATTCAAAATTTGTTTAGCTCATTATTGTGTGCGCAGTAAAAACGGTGGCTCCAGGCTATCGGATTCGTCACATACCTTTGTCGTAGTTACCGGCCTTGAACGCTGTGGCGCCCTCCTCCTTAAACTTTAGGCCCTTGGCAGTCTTCTCTTTCAATTCTTCCTCCTTGGTCATTGTTATTGAGTAATGGTAATAAATATAAACTTGGCAAATGCTAGAGAAAAGAGGGGCTGGTGGGGGGTAGTCCCAGCTTTACAGACACGTCAACCGCCATTCTGCGCCCTCCCTTTCCTTTTACGCAGCCTTGGCTACAGCCCGGACCGATGTCTCTTTCTCGTCCGTTCTTTTACGCAGTCCTTTTTAACCTTTAACGCATTCTCATCCTTTTTGTTTGCTAGCTTTACAGCAGCAGCCCAGAACCATCAACAGGTATAGTAGAGCGCGTCAAAGCGTTTCGTCATCGCTCAGCTCAGCTGCTTATGCGACTCGACAAGCACAACAAACAAATAATCGCTGAAACTTTCTTTCTGTTCCTGACTGCGACGCTTTTGCCCTTTTGTTATTATTTATCGACTACACATTTTTATTGGCCGCTAATTTGTTTCTTTTAAACTTGCGTTACATTTATACTGCTTGGCGGATTGCCCCCGACTGTCTAGACGCCGTAGATAGACCTCGCACGCCAGCCTAGCTCGCCGACAGCACACAGGCGACACCAAGAGCATGAACTTTTTCTTCAAGGCAAAGCAAAAGGGTCCAGTTGAACTAGTAAAGGCAACCCACGACGCGATGGCACGTGGCGAATCAGCCAGCGAGCACCAGCGCACCAAAGCCAACGACGAAATCTCAAAGAATGTCGCAAGCATGCTGCAGATTCTGCGGGACGGCGGCGCAGACAAAAAGGTGCCAGACACAACATCGGAGCAGGTCGCGCAGCTGGCTCAGGAGATATACACGACTGAATTGCTGCCGCTGCTGATATCCAATCTGTCTCGGCTCGAGTTTGAGACACGTAAAGAAGTCAGCATTATATTTGGCATTCTGCTACGGCGCAAAATCGGCACTCGCGAGCCGACAGTCGAATACTTGAACAGTCGCACCAGCGTGCTGGCCAGCCTGATTACCGGCTACAACAACCCCGATGCAGCCATTTTCTGTGGAAACATGCTGCGCGAGTGCTTTAAGCATGAGGCACTGGTTCGCACAACACTAAAGCTGCCAGAGTTTTTCAATTTCTTCGAATATGTTGAGGGCGAGAACTTTGACGTCACCAGTGACGCCTTTAACAGCTTCCACGAAGCCCTAACAAAGTTCAAGGAGCCGTCGGTGGCCTTTTTGACAGACAGCTACGACGCATTCTTTGCAAAGTACACTCAGCTGCTCGAGTCCAACAACTACGTTGTGCGTCGGCAGTCGCTCAAGCTGCTGGGTGAGATCCTGCTTGAGCGCAAGAACTTCCACGTGATGATATCGTTTATCAAGCAGAGCAACAACCTCAAGATGATTATGAACGCGCTCAACGACCGAAGCAAGAGCATTCAGTACGAGGCATTCCATATATTCAAGATATTTGTGGCCAATCCGACCAAGACGCCCGAGGTGCACAAGATCCTGTTCAAAAACAAGGACAAGCTGGTAAAGTTCCTGGTTGACTTTCAGAACGACAAGAACTCTGACGAGCAGTTTAGAGACGAGAAGGCGTTTTTGGTCAAAGAAATCCGCAAGCTGCAGCCACCCGAGAATTAGCTTTTTTATTTTTGGTCGGCAATGTTGATGATTGACCAGTCTGTATGTTTTTATGTGGTAGCTAGCTGCAGACAAACCCTTGCATTTCATGCAAATGCTGCTGTAATACCTGCTCATAGTAAATGCATTTTGCTTACAAATGCGGAGAAACGGGGGAACACGGAAAATATACGGACAAACTGCTACTACGACACTTTATTTCTTCAATCGGCATTGCGGCTAAGCCATATCCTTTCCTTCCATTCATATTTTGTACTCTTATTTTGCTTGTTAGTGGAGCCAAGTGTACTTTTTGTATTTTGTAGTTTTGCCAATGCCACGTACGACTGCTGAGTACAGCGCGCATCCGCTTCTTGACCACTCGGCAGCTCCTGAGATGGACCAGGCATCGTTTGAGTATAGCACAAACACAGCACTTGTGGATGGCAGCGACACTGGAGAAGCCGATCTGGAGCCAGACGAGCTACTAGCATGTGGCAACGTCAAGACAGAAGTGAAGAAGCTGGCTTGTTCTGCACTGCCAATAATCTTGTCTACGACCACGCAGTTGTTTGTCATGATTCCAATGATAGCGGCAGTCGGTGGACTGGGCACGATCGCACTAGCCAGCATGAACCTGGTTTCTATCTATGCTGGGCTGTGTGGTATTGCACCGCTTTCGGGCATGGCCATGGTTCTAGACAGCATGTGTAGCCAAGCGTACACAGCGGCCAAGGACAAGCGCCTGCTCGGTCTGTATCTGCAACGAGTCTTGGTGCTGCTCCTGGCAATCGAGGTTGTCTTGTACCCGATATGGTGGAACTCCCAACCAGTCTTTGAGCATGTCGGCATTCCTACCGATATTGCCAAGGTTGCTGGGCAGATGCTGCGTCTGTACTTTTTCGGAGTCGGCGCACTGTTTACTTACGAGTGCTTGAAGAGCTATCTGTTTGCCCAGGGCATCCGGCGGGTCGCAGTCATTGCACAGCTGTTTAGTCTGCCAATTGCGTGGCTCAGCATCTGGCTGTTTATATCAAACGACGCTACATCCATGGGGATATTGGGCGTCCCGGGCGTAATTATAGTTGCTGGACTTTGCTCCAACTTTGCGGCGCTTGTGTTTATTGCTCGAGTTGATGGATACCAGTGCTGGGGCGGCTGGTCGCGTGCTGCGTTTTCAGGCCTGTGGCCGCTACTGAAGCTGGGAGCGGCTGGATCAGCGATTACATTCTTTGAGTCTGTGTCCCTGCACATGATCGACCTGGGCGTGCTGTTCTTGGATGCAGAGTCGATGGCAGCTCAGGCTGTTCTGTCCACACTGTTGACCAGCACCTGGTACATGGGCACTGGGTTCGCCGTTGCTGCGTGTAACCGAGTGGGCAACCTGCTGGGCTCTGCGCTGCCCAACCGAGCAATAGTATCCGTATATTCGACGCTTGGGATAGCGCTGGCTGTCTTTGCTCCAATGTGTGTGGCATTGATTGCTAGCCGGAACCGAGTCGCAAGCGTGTTTACCAAAGATCCAGAAGTGACTGCCATTCTGTCTTCTCATATTCCATGGCCAGCAGTTGGCGGTGCTCTTCAGGGTGTCAGCATGGCTTTCAGCGGCATTCTGCGTGGACAGGGTCGCCAGTCACTAATTGCTCGCATTCGCATGGCAACGTTTGTGTGCATTAGCTTGCCGCTCAGCGTCCTAGCGGCAATGGTATTTGAGTGGGGGCTGTCAGGACTGTGGTTTGGGTATATCGCTGGCGTTGTGGTCTCAGTGAGCACCCAAGCGTACGTGGTGTTTGCTACGGACTGGGACAAGCAGGTGGAGCTGTGCCAGCACCGAATCTCGGGCACAGCTTTAATTGCAGATATAGGAGACTCGGAGGACGACGAAAGCGTGTTGGCGTTGCCGTAGTACATGCTAGTTTGCTCTTCTAACAGGCTTTTTATAAACCAAAAAATACATGTGTACTTGAGCGGCCATCGGAACATGTTTGGCTGCACGTTGAACACGCCGCAAATCTGATATTTTGTTCAAATCCTAAACGGGGTTTTGAGAGGCCACCCTCTTTATTTCTCTTTTCTCTCGCATTCTACCAAATTATCCTTTTTGCATTCCGATTCAAGCTCTTTTCTCAAAAGCGCCCGTGTCTTTCCTCTAGTCAAACATTAACGGGCTCGAGCCTTTGTATTGTCATTTGCTGCCTTTAGTTTTAGGTATTTTTTATTTGTTATATTGAGGGCATTTGGATTGCAACATGTCGCTAGAGTTTGGAGGCAAGCGGCGGCGCGCTGACGTCGAGACAGCCGAGTCCTTGGCATACAGCGACGATGGAGCGCTGGTCCGCAGCAAGCGGATGCGAGGCGCAGACGGGAGGCTGTGGGAGACAGCGTTGCCGACGCCGCCATCAGCCGAAATGGCGTTGCAACCACAGAGCGGATATGCGCATCATGTGGATGGCAGGTGGGCGTTGGCACACGACACACAACAGCAATATAATACGGGTATGCTGGCCACTCCAGCAAGCTCGCCGCCGCACAGCACAGAGCCCGAGGCAGAAGAGTGGGAGGACGAGCTGGACCCAAGCAGCCAGTACTATTCGATTAATCGGCTGCTGAATCAGCTCCATCGCGAGCGCGAGCAGCGGCGTCGGTACCGAGAGCCTGGCGTGTCTGAAAGACGCTGATTTTCTTTTGCAGGGATGGGCGGTGTGAAATGAGGCAGCAGATCGCCCAAATCTCCCTCTGTTTTCGTGCTTTCTGCTTTCCCCTGCCCCGCTTTACTCTGCTGACGTCCGCTTGCGCTTCTTGCATCTGCTTCTTCTTTCTTAGCGAGCCATCTTTTTTACTCTGCTGAGTGTATATCCATTAATTCAAGCTTTATATTTTTGCGCAGTCGTGTTTGGCGCAGTTATTTTACAGAGGACAGACCAATGGGAACCCATGCTGGACCGTCGAGGATCTCGGCCAGAGACATTCTATGGCGGCTGATAAACATTGTTGTAGCGGCGCTGTGGATAGTGGCAGCGGCCTTTCACTTTGTCGATGGCAGCTTCCAAACAGTAATGCCGGGCGTCGCAATACTAATCGTTGGCGTCGCGTCAATTGTGTTTGAGTTTTGGCGCCCCGAACTCATTCTCGAAAACTGCTACTTTTTGTGGAACTTTATGGGCCGAGGGATATGTAAGTGCAGCAGCCGGCAATTGTGTATAGTGTGTCAAAGCCCGCTTGATTTGTACTAATGATGTTGTCAATTATATGGTATCGGTTGTGATCGCCGCATAGTCTTCCTACTGTAAGTAACATATAGACTCTTTGGACAATGCTGCTTATTTGGGTGACTGCTAATCAGGATAATTGTGTAGCATGGGATGTCTGGTGATGGGATTCCGCGTGGTAAACTACGTGTCGTCGGGGTTCTCGTGGTTCTTTGGGCTGCTGTACATTGTACTGTGGTTCACTTCGTTTGCACTGTTCCCAGTGGCCAACGGGCCACGGCCGGTCGTGTAATCTGCACGTGCGGCAGACCACGAGCAGCATGCATTGGTGTTGCACAGATATTTTTGTTCTAGGCAGGTGTTTGTTTATATTATGCTGCCATTTAAAACTAATCCGAACACAAATCTGATAAGCATAAACCTGTTCGTAGAAACAGCAAAGATCGGATGGGGTTTCGCCGTCCATTTCTCATCTTTTCTTCTATCCAGATAGCGATTTTTCTATTATTTTTCAGGTTAAATGGCGTTTACATATTTCAGCGATTTAAAAGCACGGCTGCAGCGGCCGGGCGGGCCACCACTTTACTTTCGCGTAGCAAATCTTGTGGTTGCGATATTGATGATAATATCAGCCATTGTGTTTTTCACATGGGCTGATTTTGGACGCATCATGGTGGGCGTATATGAGATTGTGTTTGGCGTGTGGATAATAATGTCCGAAGTGGCCGAACTAACATGGCTGACTCCACTTGTGCAGTTTATGTATACATGGCGTGGACGAGGGATCTTTTATGTGTTTATGGGGTGCTTGACCATGGGACACAAGACGTTTGGCTGGGTGGTTGGTGCCGTCATCACTGCCATTGGCGTTGTGTACATTGTGTTGTCGTTTACGGCCAAGCGCAACGAGAGTTATGCGGCGGATGCTGTTGGCGGACAAGGCGTGGGCGACACTATGTACAATACGAATCCAATGTATGCACAAAAGAACGAAATGTACGGCAGTGTGGTTTCGGTCCGGCAGGGCGCGGCGCAGCCGTATTACTCGTCGCAGAAGCAGCCGCAGCCGCAGTTCACCACATCGCAGTACTCGTCGTCGGCATACCATCCGGATCAGCCGGACAGAGACCAGTACCCGACCGCCCAGTACTCTACAACCTCTACCGCACATCCTCCGCGCACCGACCATCTCCACAGCCCAATCTAAACACCAGCGCGTACTTTGATTTCGTGTACAGGTCGCTCGTAATCGCTTGAGTATGTAGATTAATAAACAACGTTTTTGTTGTTTAAGACAGTAGCTGAACTTGTTGTGATCCGAGATGGAGAAGAATAGTAGACTTCGGTGTTGATTGTTCGCGACAAGACTCGAGTCGCGCAACGAAAACCCATCTTCTCTCCTTTATCCTCAAATCTGTTCTCATTTTCCAGCTCTGCGCACTATTTCTTGTACGTTAAATATATAGGATATGCCGCTACCGTATATTTTGGCTCGCCGACCGGTTCGGTTTAGCCGGCCCGCATCGCTGGTTCTGTTGATGCTCAACATGGTGATGGGCGTGCTCATGCTCACGCAAGGCGGATTGTCGGTGATGGAAGGCGATGTGCGACATATCATGTTGGGCGTAATGTGCCTGTTTTTCGGGCTGTTTGTGTGCATAGTCGAGTTTCTGCACATTGCCGCATTGCGCATGTACGCGTCGTTCTTGTTCTCGTATTGCGGCCGTGGTTTGTTCTACCTAATTATCGGATGTCTCACAGTCGACAACGAGTCGGCTGAGCTGGGAATTGGACTAGTGCTTGTTATAACAGGAGTCATACTCTTGGGGCTTGCACTGTCGGTCAGCCTTATGTTTGACGACCCCGAGGACCATTACGCGAACGTTATTCGTAACATGCAGAATGGAATGTACCCAAACCCCAAGCAAATGGGCGTAGCGTCAGCGCCAAAGACGATTCTGACAATGGACTCGTATGCGCCACAAGGAATCAGCAGTAGCACGTTTGACGTATCAGGCTCATTTACGCCTCACGCACCAGGCCACCGGTTTGCCGACAAGCCGCCACGCATCTAATCCAACACATTTTATAAATTCAGAGATCGTGTAATAAACAGCTAGCTCATAAGGCAGTTTGAGTTTCTTTGAGGATTTTGCCTTCAACCGCCGTGCGCATAAACGCCAGCGTGCGGTCAACAGCCGCCATGCACATGTCGTAGCATGCGTTGTATTCGTCGATGGAGAACTCGCCCCGCGAGTCAACATACGCTGGACTATTGGTCTGGAGGTTCGAAAAGGCAAACGTATGGGTGGACAGAGCACTGTCGGCTTCTTCCTGAGTTGGATCAACGATGATTGAGTGGTCGGGGCGGACGACGCATGTTGCGGCAGCTACCATTGCACGGAGGGGAATGCCGGCGTCGATTAGGGCCAGCGTCGTTGCGTTGATCGCCGCAGCGTCGACTGAACCATCACCCTGGCATACCTGCACGTTGATCTGAACCAGGGTCCGCGGGTGCAATTGCCCCAGAATCTCGCGCTCAAACGTGCTGCGCACCGCGTCCTCGACCCACTTGTCCTTTGTCGCTACACATTTCGATTATTTAGCATCTGTTGGTAATGCACCTTTGTTTTGTTGACTGCTCAATAGGTACTTACTGGGCACGCCAATGTCGGGGCGGAACTTTACTTCAATGTGCGCACGGTCTAGCTTTTCGTCGTATAGTTTGACGTCCACTGGTCCGTATACACCACACAAAACCGATGTGTCTCCGGCCGAGAACTGAGCAGAGCCGTCGACTCTGTTCAGCTGGCCAAGCACGCAATGCAGGGCCCGGATCTGGGTGGGATCTCGTCTGTCTGGGCGCGCCATATTTTTTATTTTTGGTGGAGAGTAAACAAGCTCAAAATGTTTGAAAATGGATTAACAGATTTAAAATATAAAATATTTTCAAGCGGTCTGCCTTTTATGAGATTATGTCACGTGTTGAGCAGGACAAAGAAAGAGGGGATTTTGGCAGAAGCATGGTTTTTCTTTGCCAGCATGTCCTGACGGTGTTCTTCTTTATATAGGACACTTTCCACTTTCCTTTCGTTTGGAGCCTTTTTCTAGTTTGTGGCAGCCAGCAGTTATTTTTCTTTGGCAAAGCGGAGCCGAAACTGTATCTACTAATTCATTGCAACTGGCGAATTGCGGTAAATACACTTGCTAATGGACGAGTACCAGGGCATGAACCAGCCGATGCGGGTGGACATGGGCCATGGACGGTACGGGCGCACGCAGTACATGGACACATACGCAGCGGCGCCTGTAGGAGCGCACGCAGGATATGAGTGGAACGCATACGCAGCGCCCGGAATGGCACACGGCTCGGCGCCACGGAGCGGTAAGACCAAATGACACTTGCTGGACTGTAGCTTCCAGAAGCTGATACAACGCCCAGTGATTATAAACGGGGTTTATAAGCTAAACCATATGCTGTAAATGTAGGCGCATTGCGAGGACCCGCACAGTCGCTGCGGAGCAAAATTGCCGAACGTCTGCAGCAAATCGACCGCGACGCCGTCGAAACGCGCGAACGGCGGTACCAGCAAAAAGCCGAAGAAATCCAGTCAGAACTGACGCAAATCCTGCGAGGCGTGCACCCAGCGTTTGCCGACGGCGTAACGCGACTGGTGCACGAGCGCGACCGCACAATACTTTCGGCCGAAGAATCCCACGCGTACCTGCTTGCTCAGCACGAGCGCACGTACCGCCATGAACGCGAACAAGCTGAACATGCATACACCGCAGAGCGCCAAGCGGTGTTTGACAAAATAGCTGCCGACATTGACGAGCGTCGCAAACGACTCAAAGACGAAAAAGATAGTCTGGATATTAGTGCTGATTTTGTGTTGGACTCGGGTGCTCGGGCGGCGTCGAGACGCAATTTGCGCAAGCGCGGGATGGAGTTGGGCGTGGTGGATGCGGCAGTCAGTGGGCGCACGCAGAGCAAGCGCAAGGCCAACCAGGCGCTGGCGATGCTGGGGCTGCCTGAAGACGACATTGTTGGTGATCTTATGGCCATTCGCCGGGCGACTGGCGTAACTGGCCCGCTCAGCTCCACGTCCAACGGCAAAAAGGGCAACAAGGCCAGCAAGCGGTAGGCTCTCCTAATTCTGTACACTTTCTTATATTTTATTCGATAATGGTTTATTCATTAAATGATAATCATACTCTGCTACCCGATCAGAGCCTCTTGGCTATGCAGGTCGTGGGCCCGTTCAGGAACACGCAGAGCTACGTGCGGTCCGTAGTGCTGCGAGTACGCCGAGCTCGTGCTGACTGCCGCATTCGACGCATATGGTGCAACTGCGCTGGACGCCTCGGCCTCGGCAGGCAGGCGGGTGCTGTTTGTAGCCGAGGCATGGCCGTATGGGCCCGGGTTGCCGTCGGTAGAAGTAACATGAGCAAACGACTTCATCACAAAGCCACGCTCCGCATCCTCAGGAATGCGCGAAGGGTGCGGGACCCTCGGGTCATCGTTGCGGGACCACGGCGACGGGTAATACTGCAGATATCCAAACCAGCCCATAATAACGCCGAGAATAGCACCCGCCAGCACGTCTTGCCAATGATGGCGATAGTCCTTCGTGCGCGAGACGCCTACCAGCATGGCAGCCAACAATGGCAGCAAGCACACAAACGACTTGTATGTACGGCCACGCCGGTCGCCGATATGCAAATGCCCGGCCAGCCACAGCGACAAATATGTTAGTCCAGCAAACGAAAACGACGTATGTCCAGACGGAAAGCTCCGCATGCCGTCCAAAAACACGCTATGATCGGTCGGATGACACACCGCTGACGTCAACAGCCCGATCACGGGCTCTTTCACCTGCGCATCCAAGTTGCAGCGGTCAATAAAATCCGGACGCAACCGGCCGGCCAGATTCTTCACCGTGTTCGTAATCATCATGTTCAAGATCAGCGCCATGCCCAGGCCCAGAATGCCCGAGTTCATGTCGTGGAACGTACGCCGAACGCCCGTCCACACGACGATTACGGTCAGTGGAAACAGTACGCACAAAAGGGCGGCGGCGTAGAACGGAACAGAGTCGGGCTTGTGTGGGTACTGTATTGTTTTGTCTGTAAGTGAAAAGTCGCGGTGGAATGGTGTGATTTTGGACAGCACCGCCCACAAAACTGCCATTACGGCAAGCACCGCGTAGTCGGCCGCATACGACAGAACCAGCTGGCTTTTGCGGGTGCGTGGCTGCCCGTCACGCCGTGTCTCCAGGTTGAACCGCCCCATATGCTACTCCTCGTTATTGAATTAAATGCAACGCGAATATAATGTGTCTGTTAATAAGAATATTTACACAAGAAGAGAAAAGCGTTGGCCCGGAATACTGTTGTAACGCAAAAAGAAAAAAGGTTGCGGGGTTATATGCAAGTGAGCCAACAATATGTCTTTCTTTGCACTCAAAAATGCGGTGAGATTTACTCCCCAACCGCGTGCAAAGGAGTTGAATGGAAGGGTCCACGCATGCACTTTTCTTTCTCATGTGCCAAAGTAAGGGTTTGTGCATGCAACCAGTGCTTGTATATTGAACACATTCAGTTTGCGCTTTTACGAGTCGGGTGGAGAGTCAGAGTCGTGTGCAGAGCCAGAGCCAGAGCCGTGTGCAGAGTCAGAGCTAGAGCCAGAGTCATCATGCATCCACGAGCGCACCTGGTCGTCCAGCCCATACTCGGCCAACAATCGCCAGCACTGCGGCGACGGCTCGATCTGCCATCGTGTGTCAAACGCCTCGAGCACAGACCGCAGCAGCTTCAAGTCATCTGTTCCACAACAGAACCGCATAAGTGCGTACAGCGTAAACGCATCTGGCCGCATGTTCCAGCGCACCATTCCGCGCAGCAACGTCATCACTTGCGCCAACGTGTTCCCGTCAGTCTTGTACACATCTAGCGCATGTGTGTTGGTCGGCACAAGCAGAGTCCGCAGCTGCGGTAATGGCGGGCCAGCCCACGGTCCTGCCTCGGTGGCCAGTCCGTTGAGCACAATGTTGAACATGGACGCCGACACATGCACGCCGATTTCCGATGTGGCTAGGCCCAGTATCTCGGCTGCACAGTCCGCCAGCCCAAAATGCGCCATACGCATAAGAATGCTGTTGATCGCATGTGCACTAAGTGTCAGCTCGTGCAATCGCAGCACGCCGGGCCGCTTGGGCCGCCAGAACGGAAACGCAAACGGGTCTGTGCCGTCGACAAACTCGCGCCGCCCGCCGCCCGGGCACAGAACGTGCATTGTTCGCGTCCACGTTGCGTGCCACTCGCCCAGAAGCTCGCAGGCGCCCTGCATATCGCCCTGCACATGCCATGCCAAAGCCTCCGATGCCACGTTGTTCCACCGCTTAAACCGCAGCTCACCAACCGCACCTACCGTCTCTCCAGCGCACCAGTGACCAGCATGCCGCCACACTGCGCATATTTGCCGAAAGTGCACTGCCCCCTCGTCGTCCTGCCTGAGCTGGCGCAGAAAATACACACATACGCGCATGCTCTCCAATGGATCCAGCGCATATGCGCGGCGGTTGAACGCTAGAGCCAGCGCCTCCTCGATGGCTGCCCGGTACTTTGGCTGTGTCTGCTCGGGGACTTTGCTACGAGCCACCAGACAAAACAACGCATGTGCTTCTGGTTCGGTCAGATCGTTAATCAGGTAATCTACCCAGCACGCGACACGCGGATCAACCGCGTTTATCCGTGCTTCAAACTCACGCCGTCGTCGTTTGCTGTACATTGTGCGGTCAAATAACGGACTGCACGATGTGTCTGCAGTGAATCGTGTGGAGCGGGTAGTCATCCGCTGCTGGTTGGCTGCTGCCACAACAATGGTCGGTCCACAGACACCGCCGCGCATGCCCAGCGTCACTGTGTTGGCCGATCGCAATTGCAGCACCGGCGCCCGATGTCGCAGCGCATCTGCATAATGCTCGTTCAGTGCTTCAAGGTACGCAAACACACGGCCGCTGCGGTCTCCCGTCTCGGCGCACGAATGGAGCAAGTGCCGCAGCTCAGCGAGCACATAAAGCACCTGCACGCGCAATCCATGGTGCTGCCGTCGTCGCCGAATGTCTGTGTAAAACTTGATATTTAGGCGCTGCATCACCGACGACGGCATGTTGCGCCCCGATATCACTCGAGTCTGCCGATCCGTGTTGTCCCGTATCCCTGCTTCTTTGCTTTCCAATGTACCAAGCAGCAGCTCATATGCATGCGGCTCAAACTTTTTAAGAGCTGGAGCTGTGCGAATGCGGGTGCGCGCTGCTTCTATGCGTGCATCGTAATCAACAAGCATGCGCTCGGCAACGTCGTATGGAATGGCTTGGCTCCATGGCTGGTCGTTCGACGGCACTTTGTGTGCGTAGTGCTTGCACATGCTGGGCATCATCCGATCAATTGCGCTTCGTGTGCGGTAAATGTGTCCAAGACACTGTGGTCGCATGCCCCTCGCGTCGTAGTGCAAGACTGTGCGCCTTCCAAGGCTCTGGCCAACTCCTGCCCGGTGCGTGGGTTGCCCGTGGATGTGTTGGATCGGCTGCACGCACGTGTGGTCTCTCGTCCGTGTACTGATTCCAACGCGTCAGTACCCACTTGCCGCATAAATCTCGACTCGCGACTTTGAATTACAAAAATATACTGGCCAATGCTGATAAAACAATCTATATACTTTTTTTTGCTTTGCTATTTCGCCCGGAGTGATCCAAGTCGTCTGATCCTGATCACCGTGCACGTGCCCCATGCCAGGTTTTGTTTATTTTGATGCAGTGAAAACAACACTAATTTTGTCTCTGCTAAACCCTCTTATTTTAATTTAGCACCTTGTAACTCCACCAGAATGTATGCATTGCGATCGCTAAGCAAACTCGTTTGGGGCGCAAACGAAAGCGCCGAGACGTTCAAGCTCACCTCTGGCGTATTGTACGAGGAGCGGGCGGGAGCCAAAGTCGCCCGCAAGTGCATATACAAAGACTCTGAACTCTGTATCCGCAAAACAAGCACCCCATACCAATATCAACTCGTTGCCATCCGAGCACTCGAAGAGGGCGAAGACCTCAGCGACTCACTCGACGACGAGCGCTCGTTCCTCATCGGCATCGAGCTCAAGTTTACGCCCACAATATTCGAGGGCGCGCATGGGTTCAGATGGAACGACGTGGGCGAGTCCACATACGAGTTTATTGCCGACGAGAGTGCAACAAAGAGCGTGCGGGAAGCGTTTGCAATGGCGGTAGCACGGTGCGCATGGGAGCGCAAGCACCGTAGAGAGTATACTGAGGCGGATGCGGGAGAGGTTAAGGAGATTATGGACCGGGCCGAGGATGAAGAGTTGGAGCGGCTTTTGGACAGCGTGAAGCTGGATGATGCTGATATGGAAGCAGCGGTTGGCCCCATGTCGCCGATGAAGCCACAACCTGTAGATCCTGAGGTGGCCGCAGCCGCAGCAGCTCCCATCGCTCCTCCAACTTTTGATCTGCCGACCGAGCCAGCTGAAATGGCCGACGGCGAAATAACCGTCTCAGCGCTGGGCGAGCTGTACATGTTTGACGCGCCCAGCGGGGAGTTTGTGCAAGTGGCCAAAGAAGTAGCGCTAACAGTAGTCGAAGTGGGCAAATACGAATACTGCATGAACGTTGCGTCAAACGACCGCAGCTTCACATCCCAGGTGATTGAGCCCGAGATGAACGCAGTGTTCAACCACGACCATGGATCGCTTATTTGGAACTACTTTGACCAGAACCGGGCGTACTCTTTTTCGATGGTCACAGTTGATGAGAAGCACTATGAGGCGTTGCACCAGGGCATGACGCGGGCGGCGTACGAGACGTTGAACCAAGAGTCGTGGAACAAGGCTACGGTGGCGTCGCAGGATTATATTCTGGATGCGTATGAGGAGGATGTGGATATGCTTCCAGAGCCTGAGATGTGGGCCTCTGACGAAGAAGATGAAGAGTATGAGGAAGAGGAGGTTGAAGAAGATGAAGAGTATGAGGAAGAGGTTGAAGAAGATGAGGAAAGTGACGAGGAAGATGAGGACGAGGAAAGTGATGAGGATGAGATTGACAAAATCTTTAGCCGTGCGCCTGGGTCACAAGGAGTAAAGACCAGCCGAGAGGTCGAAACCGAATCTGAATCAGAGTCCGAATCAGAGTCAGAGGATGAGAGCGAGTCGGAAGGCGAGTCAGGGACTGAGTCAGGGGCAGGAGCCGACTCAGGGTCCGGTACCGCAAAGAACTCCAAGCTGGCGGTGGGATACAAGCATGGGCGGTCGTTTGTAGTGCGCGGCAGCCGTATCGGCGTGTTCCGGCACACAGACGGCGACGAAATTGTGTTTGACACATCAATCAACCACGTCGACGACACACGCGGTCGCGAGTTCACGCCATCAACAATGATGCTGCACGAGCAGGACTCGGCTCTTGTGCTGCAAGACGCGCAGCGGCCGAACGAGCTGTTCAAAATGGACCTGGAGTACGGCAAAGTGGTCGAGGAATGGCGCGTGCACGAGGACGTGCCAACGGTGGCCGTAGCGCCCACGACAAAGTACGCACAGATGACCGGCGACCGGACGCTGGTGGGCCTGAGCCACAACATGCTATACCGTATCGACCCGCGTCTGCGCGACAACATGATTGTGCAGGACCAGCAGCAAGCTTACGTCACCAAGAGCCACTTTACCACAGCAGCAGCTACTGAGAGCGGCGCGGTGGCTGTGGGCAGCGCAAAGGGCGAAATCCGCCTGTTCGACCGTCTGGGCGTGCGCGCTAAAACCGTGCTGCCCGCTTTGGGCGAGCCCATTCTTGGCATCGACGTCACTTCGGACGGCCGTTACGTCGTGGCGACGTGCAAAACATATTTGTTGCTGGTCGACACGAAGCTGCCTGATGACGCCAACGGCCGCACGGGCTTTATGAAGGCGTTCCCGCAGGCCCAGAAGCCTGCGCCCAAGCGGCTGCAGCTCAAGCCAGAACATGTGGTGTATATGGGCGCGCCCATTGCGTTTACGCCGGCAAAGTTCAACCAGGCGCCGGATGCTCAGGGCTCTGAGAAAACTATCGTCACCAGCACTGGACCCTTTGTGGTCACGTGGAACCTGCGTCGCGTGCTGGGCACTGGTCGCGGCGACGCCTACCATATCAAGCAGTACCAGGATACCGTGGTCGCCGACAACTTTAGGTTTGGCCAGGACCGCTCCATCGTCGTCACTCTGCCCAACGACGTGCAAAGCGTCAAGCGCTCGCAGCTGGCCAAGCCTACGCGCGAGTCGCTAATGATTCGCTCATCCGGCAGTCTTCTTTAAATCCCTGTAATGCGCCCAATTTCAACGTTCTTGAAGAAAAATATGCAAAGGCACCTGTGGTTGAGCAGGCCAGTCAATGCGGAAACGCAGGATGCGCACTGGCCGCCCACTTGCTCAAGTCAACGAACACATGCCCCGCTTTACTGCTTCAGCATTTTGATACAGGGGAGGCGAAAAAAGGATTCACCCTTTAAATAAAAAGACCCACGGCCTCTAATTTTCATCCTTGCTCTTTTCTCTATCTCTCTTTTTTATTCTGCTTCATATATACTACCTTTGTTTCTTCAAAGAATCTTGAAAGACCAGTTTGACTGTGCAGTCCTGGTCTAGATAATTGCAGCTATCGTGTTTTAACAAGCAGGGAGAATCAAACGATGCTAGCTGGAGGCACTCGGATCGTGGTCGTGGTAAGTACTGACTCGGAAAGCGCAGATAACGCTGTGGTTTTGTTGAGAAGGCTGCAGATCGTGTTTGGAGTATTCAGATGTGGGCTGTTTGTGGTTGCTAAGCATGAATATCTTGTGTAGATGGTCGGTCTGCCGGCGCGCGGCAAAACCTATATTTCATACAAAGGTATGTTGCGCCAATTGGCTGTATGCTGCCAGCTGGCTGTATGCGAACGCTATATGCGTTTCAGCAACGCAAGCACAGGCCTCGGGGTGGTCACTCACGATAAGGCGTCTGGAGACTTTGGAGACAACAGTCACAGGCTCTGTCCCTCCCTTTAGCTGCAGTTGCGTGGCGTGATTACCGGCACATGTGACATGCATAATCAGGCGCTTTTGCGGGGAATAAGCAATACAGCTGATATCAACGATTTTATTGTAGTGTCGCGGTACCTGGCGTGGCTGGGCGTCAACTGCCGGGTGTTCAATGTGGGCGAGTACCGGCGCAAGCTGGTGGGAGCGCAGCTGGACCACACGTTCTTTGACCCGCGCAACAAGGAAGCAATCGACCAGCGGCTGCAATGTGCCGAACAAGCACTCCACGATATGTTTGAGTGGTTCGAGGTGGTGCACAGCGGCGTGGCCATCTACGATGCGACAAACTCGACACGGGCCCGGCGCAAGGCAACGCTGGATGCGTGCACAAAGCACGGCGTCGAAGTGATGTTCTGCGAGAGCTGGTGCGACGACAACGACCTGGTGGACCTCAACATCCGCGAGGTCAAGCGCACCAGCCCTGACTACAAGGGCGTGGACATTGCGCAAGTGATGCAGGACTTTCGGCAGCGGATCGAGCACTACAGCGAAGTGTACGAGCCGGTGGGCGGCGACGGAACACGGCCCCTGGCACGTGGCGCATATCCCTTGCCGCCGACCGCGCCGACCCTGGACGACTACGACGAGCGGCTCGTGACGTATGTGCGCAAGATCAACGTGGGAGCACGCATGGTGATCAACCGCGTGGCGAGCTACCTCGAGTCGCGCATCGTGTACTTCCTGATGAACATCCACATTGCGCCGCGGTCGGTGCTGTTCAGCCGGCACGGCGAGAGCATGTACAATCTGGACCAGCGGCTGGGCGGCGACCCCAGCCTGAGTCCAAACGGGCGCAAATACGCCGAGGCCCTGCCGAGCCTGATCTCAAAGCTGCTGGGCGACGAGCCGCTGACAATCTGGACATCGACGCTACGGCGCACGGCAGAAACAGCCGCAGGCTTGGCGTACAAGAAGCTGCACTGGAAGGCGCTGGACGAGCTGGACGCTGGACTGTGCGACGGGCTGACGTACGAAGACGTTGAGCGTGAGTACCCCAGCGAGTACGCAATGCGCGACGAAAACAAGTTTGAGTTCCGGTACCGCGGCGGCGAGTCGTACCGCGACGTGGTGCTGCGTCTGGAGCCGGTGATTATGGAGCTGGAGCGCCAGCAGAACATCATGATAATCTCGCACCAGGCTGTGCTGCGCTGCATTTACGCGTACTTTTTGGATATCGGCCCTGATGAGCTGCCGTACCTTAAAATCCCCCTGCACACGGTGATGAAGCTGACGTGGACGGCGTACGGCTGCGACGTGCAAATGTATAAGATCGACATTGATGCGGTTGACACGCATCGGGCAAAGCCAAAGGTGAAGCGTGGCACAGTGCGAGGCAGCGCTGAGAATAGCCGCCCAGACACGCCGCAGGTGCGAGTGCTGAAGCGCGAAGATGTTATTGTGTCGCCCAGTGCTTCATCCGACACGTGGGATGTTGATGAGGAGTGGACGCCGGACGCACGGCCAGAGCTGCCAACTCCGCCACCCGTCGACGTAATCACACCCGACACTGTCACACCCGGCGTGATCAAATCCGATGAAATCAAGCCCGACGAAATCAAGTCCAACGAGCTAAAGCCCAACGACACAAGCTCTACATTGGGACTTAACGTCGAGGGCGTGCCATCAAAGCTATCTGTGTCTGGCGGCCACGAGTGCGACACCCACGCAGGCCACGTGTGGCCATCGCAGATCAGCCCCAGCGCGACGCGAGAAAACTCACGAGCAGCATCGCCAGTCCGCAACACCCGGCTCTCAGTAGCCACAACGGTACAGCCGTCGCACTTGCCAGCCCGATCAGATCCACGCAACGGATCACCTGTGTACTTGTCACCGGGCGACTTTGCCACATCGTTTGAAATGCATCGGATGACTGACACCGACACCCAGTCCGAGCCAGCCAGTGAAAAGGCTGGAAAGCGGCGGCTGGCAAGCCAGAAAATGGACGCCCTGCATGTGGCTGGCCATGGCAGCGTCGATGTGGTGGAGACTACCCCGACGATTACACTGCGCTACTCGTCGAATGTGCCCGCGGATGTGCGCAAACAGACTGTGGCCCTGAAAAACGAACTGGTCGGGATCGAAGACGAAAGCGACAGCTCGAGTGAAAAGGGGT
This sequence comes from Coemansia sp. RSA 720, assembly GCA_027577495.1. Lineage (NCBI taxonomy): Eukaryota > Fungi > Kickxellomycota > Kickxellomycetes > Kickxellales > Kickxellaceae > Coemansia > Coemansia sp. RSA 720. Next base: position 129,006 of record JANBQV010000010.1, read on the forward strand.
CAAAGCCCGGCCAGTAGAATGTGCTCTGTTTATCTCAATAAACCTCTGCTAATCAGTAAGATGGAACAGGTTGGAGATAAACATTTTGACTGGCATTTTATTTGTCGGCCGATATTTGTTTGGTGGCCTGATTTTGGCATTTCAATAGTGTATTATCGTAAGGCCCAGAACCACGGTCGCTATATAAGAGTGACCAAGACTCAGGCTGCTCGTACAGAATATAGTTTTTCTCTTATACACTATCTAATTACTTTTGCTAGATACACTATTTTCAAGGACACGATGAGCCAGATGCAGAACATTGACCACGACCGTTTGTACACGGACCTGCAGTACCGGTACGACTACGTCGCAGGGTTTATCGGGTTCACCAAGGAAGACCAAGATCTGATCCACAAGTCCGGCTCAGTGGTAGCAGGACTTGTGCCGACCATCGTCGACGCAGTGTACGACAAGCTGTTCAACTACGACATCACATGGAGCCACTTTGCCGAGGACCAGGACGGACTCAACACAGCAGCCACGCACGACGTGGGCAAAGTGACAATGGGATCCGAAGTCATCACGTTCCGCAAGACGATGCTGACAAAGTACCTGAAAAAGCTGGTATCGTCCGAGTGGAACCTGTCCTACCTAAAGTACTTGGACTGGGTGGGCCACATCCACACAACAACGCCGCTGAAAAAGTCATCTATTAACGTCGAGTACATCCACATCAACGCCCTTATGGGGTACGTGGCAGCTGTCGTCGTCGGTGCGCTGCAAAAGTGCACGGAATGGGATGACGACACGCGTGACAGTATCGTCAATGCGTACAACAAGTTCTTTTGGGTGCAGAATGACTTGTTTTCGCGGTACTATGTCAAGGAGCGTGTGCTGACCGACAAGGAGAAGGACGCGGTGAAGCGCGAAAAGGAGGAGCAGGCGAATGCGGTGAGAAAGGAGTTGCGCAGCGAGTCGACGCTTAATGCGGTGGTTGGCATTGCTGCAGGCCTGGTGCTGGGCGCTGTCGGGTCAAAGTACCTTCGCTGAGCAATTCATTTTAGTATTTAATAGATCATGTTCCAATAGTTTGCTCACGTGAAAACGACCCACGACTATGGCAAGTGGAGTTTAGAAAGAGATATATCATTTACGTCATAAATGGACGGGCTTTTGCTGTATCTTTTGTAGCTTGTAAGGTTGAGTAAGATGGCGTCAGTGGTTCCCGCGCAGCCGCGGTTTACGACACAAAAGTCGCTGTATGCGATAGATTCTCTGACCAGCGAGGCAACCAAGCTGACTGAGGCTATCGGATGGAGCGCCCCCGACGAATCATCGCTTTTGAGCATTCTGGTTCTGCACCACGACTCAGCGTCAGCACAAGGAATGATATGGGTGTGGGCGCAAGTGACGCCGCCCAAAGCACGTGCAGTTGGCACGATGCCCAACCTCGTATTGGCTATGCCTGGCCGCACGTCAAGTCGCATGCGCGCGAGCTGTGCGCAGCTGATGGGCGACGACTCGGCCGACACTGCACGCCGGCTCGCGTCGCGGTTCAAGCGCCCAGTGTTTGTAACACTCGCTGGCACGCAGCCATCGCGCGCCCACAGCATGGCATCTGTTGCTGCTGAGCAAATGGACGAGCTGATGGCGGTCGAACGGTGCCTGGTATCAGAACTGTCGAGTGCGTTGAACAAGTGACGTGAGGTCATTGCACGTGCTGGTAGTGTGGCATTTTTCCCTCGACTTTTGGTCTTTTACAAAAAGCATTTTTCTTTCTTTATTTTATTTCAGCTGTACTAGAATTCAAGGTATATTTTCTGCTATGGGTGCAAGTGTGGACGTGGATAACCCGACACGAGCGCAACGGGCGGCGGCTATTGAGCAGCTGCGTGACAAACTATCGGACGAGGTCAACAGCTACTGTAGCGACTTGGTAAGGCGGCGCTTGTAAGCCCCACGATACGGAAAGGTCTGTCACACTAAACAGCCCTGACATGCATCGTGTAGGATGTCTGGCGGTTCTCGGTAGCGCGGCAACTGGATACAGTAAGTACAAAACGGTTATGCGTGACGCTCATTGCGCAGTAAACACGTTCTAATCAGAAGTCGCAATAGGAAAAGGCGGCAGTAATGATTAACGCATGGTACGAATGGCGGAAACAAGCAAATGTGGACGAGTTGGCGGTAGCGCAGCCAGATAACGAGAACCCGGTTCCATGTGCAGTTCGTGGTTACGGCGCTGTGGCCGACGCGAACGTAACTGCAGGAATTGGAGTGGACGATGCGCAGCTGCGGCTGACGCGAACTCTGGGCGGCGGATGCTGGCACAAGCGCGACCGCGATGGAAGGCCCGTCTACATTGAGCGCGCAGGCCGACACATCATCAAAGACATTCCCAAAACAAGTTCAACGAGCGGGCTGGTCGAGTTCCATGTTCTGCTGCAGGAGTTTCTGACTCGGACTCTGTTGCCCGAGTGTTCGCAGCTGGCCGAGCAGACTGTGTGGCAGCAAGTCGTGGTCATTGATTTGGCAGGCGTGTCGCTTGTTGCGTTGTCCCATATTCCGGCGCTAAACATGTTGCGCGAGATGCTGGTGCGCGACCAAATGCTGTATCCTGAGCGCATGTATCGCACGTATGTGGTGAATGCGCCGCCGGTGTTTGTTACTGCGTGGAAGATGATTCGAAGCTGGCTGGATCCGCGAGTTATCTCAAAGATCCGGATTCTGGGCAAAGACCATGCAGAGCTGCTTGATCAGATCCCGGCCCACAACTTGCCGTCGTTTCTGGGCGGTTCGTGCAAGTGTTCGCATATGCCAGGTGGATGTGTGCCTAGCGTGCCGTTGGGCAATTATCCAGACCTGCCGCGCTCGGCATACGCGCATTTGCGGCACCAGGTGCTGATCTCGTACACAGAGCCACGGCACTCGTTTGTGTGCGAGACGATGCCAGTGAGCAATGGGCCAACGCCGATGAGTTCGCCGCTTATGGGATACGCCGGATGGCTGGGCATAAAGCGCGACTCACCGCGTAGCAGCGCACCTACAAGTCCAGTGCCGATGCGCACGCAACATGTGTTTGTGCGGTTCAGCACGGACCGGGGGCGCGGCATGGTGGTCGAAGTGCTGTGGCAGCCGCTGGGCAGCGACTCTGACGATGGGATTCTGGTGTATCCTGAAGCTCTGTTTGAGCCGCAACGTGCTCCTGTGTTGTTGGAGCTGGAGGCGCCGAACCGGGCGGGCCAGTTGGTGGTCAATTGGCGGGTGGCTAATTTCGACGAGGGGCAGGCGCCGTTTCCGCGCCCGGAAGAGGCCCAGATTCCGATTCAGCTCGAGTACTCCGTGGATACGGAGGACGAGCTGCTCACGGCGTTTAGTCTGCCGCCAATCAAACGCAGCTGAGTCTTTGTGGGCTGTGTGTACTATTAAGCGGGTATATTATTTTTCTTTCTTGGGTTATATACATTTATTTTTAAATAATCTGCACAAACAATGCTTTGACATTAAGAACAAGTATTCAATGGCTGTCTTTTAGGGATGTAGCAAGTGTTTAAAAGAACCATGTGGGCTTTTGCTATAAGAACGCTTTATAGATTTTTTCTTGGCATTGAGGCTTGATAGGACTATAAAAGAACAAATACAAGCCAACTGCTCTACTTTTTACATTTTTATTATCTGCATATTTATTCACTTTTGTATTAATTACTACATTTAACACCAGTCATCGACGCATCAACACTACATTATTACCAATGAGCAAAGCAGGCGAACAAATCGATACGAGTCGTAATGTTGCTGTTGTGACACAGAAGAAAGATGATGGATGCTGTGGCTGTTCGAAAGGGTTTTGGAGGGGCATTTTCTGCTGTGGGCTGTTCTCCTTCCTCTGCTGTGGCTGCGGGCTATAATAGCATTTAAATAGTCGATTTTTAGTCTATCAAATACACTAAAGTTAATCCAAAAAAGATGTAATGCATAGAATTGGTGACCAGTGGTGTGCATAAGATAGAGATGTGTGTGATAGTGTTGTTCGGATGTGAGGCGAGGAACCGTTGTGGAAGTTACTGGAGGAGGGAGATGTAAAGTGAAATTCCAAACAGACCTTCTGTTCCTCTTCACCCAGTTTAAAGACAAGGTATATTTTGCCAGCTAAAACGTTAGTTATATTGAATCTGTGTATAATTAATAAGCTACAACATGGGCAATGCCAAGTGCCAGCTGTGGAATAGTGTTATAGTGGCTGTGCTGAATTTCTGACACATTCTATCCAGCTTGAGGTTGGATGGATCTGTTCCTCCTCCTCTTCCTCCAATATAAACTCTCCGGTTCGCCTATGTCTATCTTTGGCCCTACAAGCCAACAAGCTCAACAGCAAGATCACTCGCCGTAGTGATAGTCAATTTTTAGTCTACTTAATACATTGAAATCGAACCAGTCATGATCACACTCCTAATCTGAAATTAACAAGGCTTTTGTGGGGATAATTGTGATTTTTGAGGGCTCATCTTATCCGCTTTTTTGTTCTTTGAAACCCTCCAACTTTTTTATACAACAAAACTCGGATTCAACACTAATTATGCCAATGCTGGTTGTGCCGGGCCGGAGCCAGGCCGTGTCTGGCTTCCGCCTCAAAACTCTAATTGAGAAGTTTCCGTTCCCGTCTGGCGCAATAGCCAGCATGCAGGCGCACTATGCGCATTTTGTCGAGTTTGATCCGTCGTACTCCGAGACCAGCGCAGTGTTTTCGGCGGCGCAGACTGACCACACGCCAGTGGCCGTTGAGGCGCTGCAGCCAACGACGGCGGAAAATGTGTGGACGATCATCGCCACGCTGCTCAAGGCGCCGGGCGAGACCGGAGCGCCGCATGCGCCGATCCAGCTGCTGGACGAAACCACCGATGGCGACGAGGCGCAGGATCTGGCGGCCAACGAGCGTGAGCTGTGGGTGCTGCCTCGGCGCGGAACCATCAGTCCGTGGTCGTCCAAGGCGACAGACATTTTTGGACTGTGCGGACTGGGCTGCGTCGTACGCCGAGTGGAGCGTGGTGTGGTGTACCGCATCACGTTTGCCCAGGGCTTTGCAGTGCCGGAGTTCAAGTTGTCCGAGCACCGACAGATCATTAATGCAGGGTCCGATCGCATGACTGAGGGCATTTACGAGGCATGTCCGGCGCCGGCGCAGATCTTTGCGCATGCCGAGCCTCGGCCCCTGCGTGAAGTTCCGATCCGTGATTCTAGCGATGGCGAGCTGGCGCGGCCGATCCGCAGCATCGAGGCTGCCCAGGCCGAGCCCTCGTCAGTGGCAGACGATCAGGGTGCAGCAGTAGCACTGTTGGTGCGCGCCAACCGCGAGCTCGGACTGGCATTGGCCAGCGACGAGATCGCGTACTTGGTTGACGCGTATTTGGCGGAGCTCAAGCGTAACCCGACCGATACAGAGCTGATGATGTTTGCGCAGGTCAACAGCGAGCACTGTCGGCACAAGATCTTCAATGCGGCGTGGACCATCGATGGCCATGCGCAGACTCGGTCGCTGTTTGACTGGATCCGTGCGACGCAGAACAAGCACCCTGAGCACGTGTTGTCTGCATACTCTGACAACGCAGCAGTGCTGGAGGCAGTCGATGCAAACCGCATTCGCGCATGGGCACCGCTGGAATCAGATGCACAGCGCTGGGGCATGCGCGACGCCGGCGCAGTGCACATCGTGGCCAAGGTCGAGACCCACAACCACCCGACGCTGATCTCACCGTTTGCCGGCGCAGCTACCGGAGCTGGCGGCGAGATCCGCGATGAAGGTGCCGTCGGACTCGGATCGCGGCCAAAATGTGGACTGGCTGGTTACGCAGTCAGCGATCTGCGCATTCCGGGCTTTGAGCAGCCATGGGAGGCAGCGACTGCCAATGTCGGGTTCCCAGCTCACGTAGCTTCGGCGCTGGACATTATGCTTGAGGCGCCGCTGGGCGCAGCTGCCTTTGCCAACGAGTTTGGACGTCCAGCCATTATGGGCTTCTTCCGCACTTACCTGCAGCGTGTACCTACAGGCATGCCGCCGCCGCAGGATGCTCATGTCGATGAGCCTGATCTGGACTGCGAGCTGCGTGGCTTCCACAAGCCAATCATGATTGCCGGCGGCATGGGCAGTGTGCGCGCCGAGCACGTACTCAAGACACCGTTTGCGCCAGGAGCTCGTCTGATTGTTCTGGGTGGACCGTCGATGCTGATTGGTCTGGGCGGCGGTGCTGCGTCATCGGTTGCTTCGGGCACACAGGCGCAGGAGCTCGACTTTGCGTCAGTGCAGCGTGGCAACCCCGAGATGGAGCGTCGCTGCCAGATGGTGCTCGATGCATGCACTGCGCTGGGCGCTGCTAACCCGATTGCGTTTGTGCATGATGTTGGTGCAGGCGGGCTCAGCAACGCGCTGACCGAGCTGGTCCATGACTCTGGGCTGGGCGCTGATATCGAGATCCGCGATGTGCCGTGCGCCGATGCTGCGTTGTCGCCGATGGAGATTTGGTGCAACGAATCACAGGAGCGCTACGTGTTGGCTGTTACGCCCGAGCAGCTGTCTATCTTTGAGCAGATTGCTCGCCGCGAGCGCTGTCCGTTTGCTGTGGTTGGCTCTGCGGTTGCCGAGCTGCGCCTGCGTGTTACCGATAGACTTATGGGCGGCCACGTAATCGATCTTCCGATGGACGTGCTGTTTGGAAAGCCGCCCAAAATGACGCGCGACGCAGACTCGCTGCTGGCACCGCGTGTCGTGTTCGACGCTAGTTTGACGCGCTACCAGCCCGCCACTGCGTCACTGACTGATCGCGTGCACGATGCAGTTACTCGTGTATTGCGTCTGCCCAGCGTTGCATCAAAGTCGTTCCTGATAACTATTGGTGATCGGTCTGTTACTGGCCTGGTTGCGCGCGATCCGATGGTTGGCCCATGGCAGGTGCCGGTGGCCGATGTGGCCATCACGTGCAGTGGCTACGAGAGCGATCTGCGTACAGGCGAGGCCATGGCCATGGGCGAGCGCCCAACACTGGCAGTGATCGACTCTGCAGCGGCATCACGTATGGCTGTGGCCGAGTCGCTGCTGAACCTGGCAGCTGCTGCTGTGCCTGATCTGTCGTGGACCAAGCTCAGCGCCAACTGGATGGCAGCTGCGTCACACGCCGGCGAAGGTGCACGCTTGTACGGAGCGGTGCGCGCACTGAGCGAGCTGTGCCAGACCCTGGGGATCAGCGTGCCGGTGGGCAAAGACTCAATGAGCATGCAGGTGCGCTGGGAGGACACAGTTGTGACCGCTCCGGTGGCACTGGTTGTGACAGCATTTTCGGCTGTGCGCGACACTCGTGCGACGCTGACGCCACAGCTGCAGTCGCAGCCATCGTCGGTGCTGCTGTTTGCTGATCTGGCACCAGGCAAGCGCCGTCTGGGCGGCTCAGCGCTGGCACAAGTGTACAGCCGCACCGGCGCCCATGCGCCAGACGTTGAAGACCCACAGGCGCTGCGTAGCTTTTTCAACGCCGTGCAGCACTTGCGTCCGCACATTCTGGCGTACCACGATCGCTCGGACGGCGGGCTGTTTGTCACTCTGGCCGAAATGGCATTTGCCGGCCATGTTGGCGTTGATGTGGACATTTCGCCGTTGCTGCCTTCGGGCACGAGCACTGAGCACGACATTGTTGCCACACTGTTCAACGAAGAGCTGGGCGCTGTCTTGCAAGTGTCGAGCGACAGCGCAGCTGATGTGATCGCTGAGTTTGCGCTGGTGGGTGTGTCGGTTAAGCAAATAGGCTCGGTCGGCTGCACGAACCAGGACGGAACTGATGCGATTAAGATCAACGTTGGCAGCTCGTCTGTGTTTGCGGCTCCGCGTAGCGAGCTGTGGGCCATGTGGGCCGAGACGTCGTTCCGCATGCAAGAAATGCGCGATCATCCAGAGTGCGCAGCTGAGGAGTTCAGCCTGCTGCAGACTGATGCTGACCGCGGGCTAAAGTACGCGCTGACGTACGATCCATCCGAAATGGCACAGCTCATTCCGCAGTCGCCTTCGGCAATTCGGCCGCGTGTGGCAGTGTTGCGCGAGCAGGGCGTCAACTCGCATGCCGAGATGGCATATGCGTTCCACCAGGCAGGCTTTGACGCAGTGGACGTGCATATGACCGATATATTCGCCGATCGTGTGCAGCTGGACGGGTTCACGGGATTGGCTGCAGTTGGCGGGTTCTCGTATGGCGATGTTCTGGGTGCTGGCGCAGGCTGGGCCAAGTCGATCCTTCTGTCTCCCCTTGCTCGTGCGCAATTCACTGCGTTTTTCGAGCGCCAAGACACGTTTGCGCTGGGCGTGTGCAACGGCTGCCAAATGCTGTCCAATCTGCGTGATCTGATTCCAGGAGCTGCCGATTGGCCGTACTTTGTCGGCAACGAGAGCTCGAGCTACGAGGGCCGGGTGGTCATGGTGCAGCCAACAGCTGAAGCTTCGCAGGCATCTGTGTTTTTCGAAAACATGGTTGGCTCGCAATTGCCCATTGTGGTCGCTCATGGCGAGGGCCGTGCGCGCTTTGCGTCTGACGAGGCGCGCCAGCGGTTTGTGGACCAGCAGCTGGCGGCCGTAAAGTACGTTGATCGCCGCGATTACTCAATCAAGGACGAGCGCATTCCGTATCCGATGAACCCGAACGGCGCCGACCTGAATCTTGCGGCAGTGGTTACGCCCAACGGCCGGGTGCTGGCCATTATGCCACATCCTGAGCGCGTGGTGCGCACCGAGGCCAACTCGTATGTGCCGAAAGACGGACTCGAGTCGTGGGAGCACGGCCCATGGGCTCGTCTGTTTATCAATGCTCGTCGCTGGGTGTTCCGCACATCGGGCATTTAACTATAGTTTATTCATAGCCACAGCTTAAGTCTATACGCATCGGTGCCGCTCAAGTAGTACCGAAACAGGCGTTTTTCTCTAATAAATCCTAGTCGCTCATATAGTGCCAGAGCGCCCTGGTTGTTTGCCTCGGCTTCGAGTATCACCTCGTCGGCGCCCATTTTCTTCATTGTTTCGAGTGCCTGCACCACCAACGAGCGGCCAATGCCGTGCTTTCGGTACAATTTGTCTACGGCGATCATGCCAATATATCCGCGGTTCAGCTGAATTTTGTCACTGTCAAAGTGCGTATCCATGCACCCGCGGCGATGCGGATGGAGCTTGCATATAATCACGCCGATACACTCTTGTGTGTCTTCGTCGTAGGCCAGAATGCATAGCTCGGGCCATTGCTGCACGAAAAATCGGTACGTGTATATGGAGTATGGCTCAGACAAGTCTTGGTCGATGAGTTTCATCGCGGGCTCCAAGTCTGACTCGGTTTGGTACGTGCGAAAAACAATTTTGGGTGCCATATTTACAAAAGATGTTGAAATACTCGGTAGAAGTTGCCATGCTGCTTTGATTAAATGAGGGTTGTGGCGGCTGTCTCGAGTTATGCTTTGTCACATGATAAATAGAGCCGAACCGAGTCACGTAAAAACTTGGATTTAGTCCACAGGCTTCCAAGCTATTTGTTTTTTATTCTTTTGTGAGCGCATATATTTTTTACAAACAGATTGGATAGAAAATGTCGGGCATCTTTGACGCGAACAACCAGGATTCGGCGTTGTTTATCGGCGGAACGCGGGTGTCGGGGCAGCAAGTGCGGTCGCAGAACGGTAAGAAACGCAGTTGTCTCTGTTAATGCAAGAAATGACAGAAACTAAGTAAACAAAGTGTTGTAGTGATGGCGGCGCAGTCGATTGCCAACGTGATCAAGACATCGCTGGGCCCCGTGGGCCTGGACAAGATGTTGGTGGACGACGTGGGCGACGTGACGATCTCAAACGACGGCGCGACGATCTTGCAGCTTCTGGAGGTGGAGCACCCGGCTGGCAAGATCTTGGTGAAACTGGCGCAGCAGCAAGACACAGAAGTGGGCGACGGCACGACCTCTGTTGTTGTGATCGCTGCTGAGCTGTTGCGGCGGGCAAATGAGCTGGTCAAGAGCCACATTCATCCAGCGACTGTTATTGCTGGGTACCGGCTTGCGTGCAAAGAGGCCAACCGGTTTATTGCCGACCAGATGGCGCAGAAAGTGGATACGCTGGGCGCCGAGGCGTTGGTAAACGTGGCGATGACGACCATTTCGAGCAAGATTTTGGGCACGTATGGCACGTTCTTTGCCGAAATGGCAGTTGATGCGCTAAAGGCTGTGCGCTCGCAGGACGGCCGTGGCAAAGCGCGGTACGCCGTGGGTGCAGTCAACATCCTGAAAGTGAAGGGCTCGAGTGCGCGCGAGAGCAGCTGGTTTACGGGACACGCATTGTACCGGCCGTTCACTGGTGCAGCCATGCGGCGCTCAGTAACCTCGCCCTGTATTGCAGTTATTGACTTTGACATTACCAAGACTCGCATGAAGCTCGGCGTGCACATTGTGATTGACAATCCTGACAGCCTGGAAGCTATTCGCAAGCGCGAAGCCGATATTTCGGCCGAACGCGTACGCATGTTGCTGGATGCAGGTGTGACGGCGGTGTTTAGCACTCGTGGTATCGACGATGTGTACGTGAAGATGTTTGCTGAGGCAGGGGCAGTGACTGTGACGCGTGTGCCCAAAGACGATGCACGGCGTATTGCCCGCGGCTGTGGAGCGTCGGTGCTGACCACGCTGGCTACGCTGGACGGCGATGAGGCGGTGGATGTCAGTGCGCTGGGATCGGCGGAGCTGGTCGAGCAGGTGCGTCTGTCGGACGATGACGTAGTGGTGGTGCGTGGCGCTCGTGAGCAGCATGCTGCAACGGTGATTCTGCGTGGTGCCAACGACTACATGCTCGATGAAATGGAGCGCAGCTTCCACGACAGTCTGTGCGCTGTCAAGCGCGTCCTGGAGTCCGGTTCCGTTGTCCCGGGCGGCGGTGCGGTCGAAGTAGCCCTTGACATCTACCTCGAGTCGTTTGCCACAACGCTCGGCTCCCGCGAGCAGCTGGCTATTGTCGAGTTTGCCAACGCCCTATTGTCGATCCCCAAGCAACTGGCCGTAAACGCCGCCAAAGACTCGATCGAGTTGGTAGCCAAGCTGCGTGCGTACCACGCGGCTGCGCAAAACGCTGCGCCGGACGCCCCTCGCAGCCATCTTAAGCATTACGGGCTGGATTTGCACGAGGGCAAGTTGCGCGATAACGTGAAGGCGGGTGTGTTGGAGCCCGCTATGTCGAAGATTAAGATGCTAAAGTCGGCCACCGAGGCGGCTATCAATATTTTGCGTATTGATGATATGATCAAGCTGGTTCCAGAGCAGCAGGCTGAGGACCCGCATGCGCACATGTAGACTGGTTTTGGTTTATTTAATTGAGGTTTATTAAACGACCGTGTTAACTCTATCCGCGTTTATTTGATCTTCCAAATAAACAAAAATATTAAAACTATTAAATACCGATCCGCTGGTTGTGGCTGAAAAGTAAAAGTTAATTTATGTGAGCTATTTAGCCAAAGTTATTTGATGCTTGTCAAGTCAAAATTCATTAATTTCAAACAGCACATGATCGCTGGAAATTTAAGCTCAATACATGCATGCTTCAACTGTGGAACTATTTAAGGCGCAGCACTGCACACATTTGTGACAGATTTCTTCACTTTATTCATTTTTTGACCGTTCGCTCTTTTCAATGAACTCTGATATGCGCACCTCTCTGGCCGGCCAAATCGCTCGGTTTAAAGTGCAGGCCCAGCTATACGAAACCGATGGAAATATGCAAGCGCAAATTATCCTAAATAAGATTATTCTCGCAGGCGAGAGCTATCTGAGCCGGCTCGAGGAACAAAGCCAGTTAGCACAGTTGCCCGAGGACACAGGCGCAAACGAGGTCGTTGCAGAAGATCGTCGTCTTAACGCCAGCGCTCAAGGTGTGTCTGCAACAGGAGTTGTGGGTGCTCCGCTTCCTTTGAGGGACCAGAGACTGAGTTTTGAGGAGCGCAGACTAGCTTTAGAGGAGGACAAACTAGCTTTTGAGGTACACAAACATGCGATGGAGGAACGCAGGCACGCCGCGGAGACCAATCGCCAGGCCGTTGACCAGGCCAGGGTGATATACAATGCTGAGATGGTCGCATATCGCGACTTTCTTAATGCCGCTGACAGCGTGAGGGACGTACCACCTGTCGAGTCGGGAAACATTTTTTGCAGGCTCCGGGTATTCGACGTGAACGCTCCAGAGAGCAACCACGAATGTCGGGTTGCAGAGTACCGGTACTCGTTTTTCCGCAGCAATGATCTGCTGCCCCTTGCCGAAAAGTTTCAGGCGATCTGCACGCGGAACACGCGGGTGGCGGCATGTCAGATTGATGATGCTGCGCCTGTTGCCAACACATCCGAGCAGGCGTTTACCAACCAGGTGGTTCGTGAGATGGCCCCGCGTTTGCGCGTTATCCTTGAAGAGGTCGTTGGAATTAGGAACGTTCATATTCAGACGCTACACACGAACAGCGGCGTCGACATCGGGCTCACAGCTTTTTCGAGTGATCGCGGCAAATTGCTGTTTTATTTGCCTATCGAGGTAAAGAACGTGTTTGGTCTTGAGAACAGGCCATATTGGGCTCCAGAGAGAAACGCACAGAACTACCTTGACAACCAGGGACAGCTGAGGACACTTCGCTACAGTGGCCCCCTCCTAAAAACCGAAGCACTCTGGCACGCGTTCACTCAGACGGCGCATTACATGGAGAACGACATGCCCCAGTCAAACTATGGCGTCGTGATCGCGAAGAACGCGATGTTCCTCCTCTGGCGTGTCGATTCGGAGAAGGTCCTGATCAGCGATGGAGTCAGCTATACGTCGACCGATCCTCACCCTGCGGCGATCATTGCGTTTTTCGTAGCATTCATGCTTCGCCATTCGGCTGCGGTGAACATTCCAGGTTTAAATCCGGAGCTACATTTGCTGGAAGGTGCTAGTAGACGCCAAGTCGCCTCCCATGCTAGCCATACAGATGGAGATGGGAGCCAGCGCCAGCAGCAGGGGACTCGTGGAGATAGCAGCAGAACCCGCACAGGACCCGTTGCTAGCAGACATGGTGTTGGAAGCTTACCAGCACCCACTGGTACACGCTATGGAGGCAGATTAGCCGGCGATGCAGCTGATAGCATTGGCGGGTTCAGCACGGCATACGAGTCAGCAGAAGTTCTCAAGGGCAATCTGAAAGAGGCGATCGATCCTCTGGACTTCACGAAACGCTCTCTTGATCTTGCATTAATGGATCTCAGGCACTTTCTGACCAGCCGCTGCAGTGTTTTTTACGGCGCCTGGCATGACGGCCAATCCGTTGCCGTAAAATCAGCACCGATGGATAACGAAGAATTGTTTGAGGATATTTCAAACGAGCTTGCTGTCTATATGCGGCTGAAAGACTTGCAAGGAACAAACATCCCCCGTCTTATCGAGTATGGCTGCGCGTACATTGACGATGAAAAGTGTGCGGTCCTAGTTATTGAGCGCATAAACGAGCCGTCATTGATGGACAAGTCGGTAATGCTTGATGAGCGCCCGGCTTTTAAGCAGTTGTCAAATATCGAAAAGACAGCTTGCTTCAACGCACTTGAAAAGATTCATCGTTGCGGTATTGCACATAATGATATTCGGGGTGCGAACATTCTGTTTCGTACTACTAGCAATTGTCGCTATGTTCCAGTGTTTATTGACTTTGGGGTTTCACGGTGGGCAGACAGAATGGACAACTTTGACTGGTATCGGGACCGTGATTTCACTTCTCTAGCGGACGTATTCATCATCAACAAAAACGGCGAGGGTTTAGCATAGTTTTTTAACAATATGTTTTTCTAAAAAAATTCAACTGCAACAATTTACATAGTGCCTGGCGTTGAAAAATTTATTGTATTAAACTAATTACAATTTGTAAATATTATTACGAATATAATGATTATCTAGAACCACGTTCAAACAGTTAATATGATGCATCAGCTGTTTACATCTTAATAACAAAGCGCTGCTTAGTTAAATACATGCTATAAAAATAAGATGCGGCGCACTTGCTAACCACATTATTCACAACACATCCCAATACAATACATTTCACTTGCTCAATTACAGTTTATTCAACATGACCATCTATACTACTCTTGTTTCTGCCGCTGCTATGCTTGGTCTGGCTGCAACGGCAACTGCCAACCCAATGCCTCATATGGTCAGACGCTGCAGCGGCTGCGGCGGTTGGGGATCAGGAATAAGCCCGGGCTTTGGCTGGGGATCAGGCATTGGTTTTGGCATGCCATTTGCCTCCAGCGCTACCAATCAGTTTAACGCCAACAACAACTTTGCCAATTTCAACGATGACACGTTGTATGTCAACAACAAGGATGCTACTACAGCCAACAGCAATGTCAACACATTTAACAATGCCAATGTCATTGGTTAAAGCTGCTGTTTTATAGATTTCTATAGATATAGATTATACACAATAGAGAAACTATAACCACTTTATTTGTTTGCAGAATTATTTTATAAAGCATTAATATTTGCATTCGTGTTTCAAAATAATTAATTTACTAGAATAATGTACTATGGATCCATAGACTAGAAGCAGAAGTGATGTTTTGTGTTCAGCTGTGTTCTTATGAACTACTCGATGTAAGTGGTGTGCTTCAGGTTGGAAAGTCATGTACAGATGAGCTGCGCGTTATGGAGCTATGCAACATTTGACTGTGTATCTATGTAAAGTGTTCTTAGTGAATGTTCTTTGATTACAAACCAAAAAAACATAACCGCTAGAAAATTAACAAAATGGCATTTATAATTAAATTTGTTTAAATTGTACTTGTGAGGATATATTTCTCATACACGAGATGTAATCTCGCTTGTTGTATCGGCTGACAATATCAGATAGGGTTCAACAGCGTGTCAAACTGTTTGTAACAAACTTACAAAAAATAGCAGAGCCCAACTATAAAATGTTACTGACATGCGGCCATTTTGGTTTGAAGCTTCAACATCAGCAACCTGGCTGTCTTTTTTCTTGTTAGAAATATTTTCAACTAGCGCATTCTGCCTGTATTCCAACAACCTGTTTTGAATTATGAAGCTTGCTATTGCCTCACTGGTCTTTGTTGTTGCCGCTGCTGCTCAGGGTGACTATACTCCTCAGCCAGCAGCCGTTGAGTCTGCTCCTGGCCCAATGGCAACTCCTATGCCTCAGGTGTCGATGCCGACCACCATGCCCTCAACCACTATGGGTGGTCAGGATACGGTGTCGCTGCTGACCCGTCTGGTGTCCTTCTTTGATCTGACCCGTGTATCAGCCAGCCTGACCACTATGCCAGTACTGATGGCCTCGGTGTATGACCCTACCTCAAACAAGTTTACCTTCTTGTCCAGCAGCCTGGTTCAGTCGGGTGATGCCAGCTACGTGCCAGTGTGCTCTATTGATTCTATTACGTCTGCTGGCTCAACGCCGGTTCTGGCCCAGGGCCAGTCTGACGTTTGCCCCTATGGTATCCAGCTCACCCCGATGCCCAGCAATGCTGCGGCAAGGTTGTTCAACGTGTTGCGCATCAAGGTCAAGCTCTTTTTGAGCCTGCTCAAGCCGTCGTTCTGGTTTGGCAGAACCTCATTTGGGGGCATACGCAACACTGCTCAGATGATGCAGAACCAGCCCATGGTGTAGGCTAGTTAAATTCTAGCTAATCACAGCAATTGCATTATTTTTAACATTGCTTGTTAATTGGAATATAATGTATATTTGCTGTATGATAAATACCTGAAACGTGAAATAAAGAAAATTGTTATTCAAAAAACATGCACTCTGTGTGAGGTTGCTGAATAATTTGTTCGCCTTTCAAGTCGATTCCACGGTACACCAAGCGAGAGAGACTACCATGTCTCAATCTTTCTTTTGCCAATCTTTCTCCTATATTGATGGCGTGGTTACCATGATAATCCAGTTGGAAAAGAGTAGCTCTTGTTACTATCAACATAATAGCATCAATGAGCAATTCTTGTCTGTAATCAAAGCTGGCAATGATTGAGACATGGTTTAATTTGCTGAAATATAGCGTGTTGTTAGTTTCATTATAAGTTTTGGCGCGTGTAATGGAAGCTGCACATATTCCATTTAATTTGTATAGAAGTGCTGTCAGATTGGGCAGCCGACTAATAAACTTGAACACTACGTCAAACTGGCCATTGTTTATATCCAGCACTGTCAGATTGGGACAAGAAAACCTGTCAATATCTAAACGATTAAATATGTCTGAAAACTCCAGACGAGCAGTATTCTTGATTTCAATTTTGCTAAACAGCTGGTTGATTATTGTATATACTTCATCGTTAGGATAAGTGTTTATGCAAATCAGACTTATGCTTAATCTGTCTAGCTGTTTAATGTTCATTTTGCTGGCAGCCATTGCAGCACCCATGTCATACTCTATGTTTAGCTCGCGAAGGTTGTTAAAGTTGGCTGGGTCGGAAAACAACATACACAACATATAAAAGCTTCTGATGGTTAATTTGTGTATATTTGGAGTAGTCATACAACGGCAGTGACTGCATTTTCCGCTATTATTATGGTTTGCATACAATTCCAGTTGGCTTGATCGTAAACGAGAGACAGTCCCTATATCTAAATTAGTGAGGTTGTCAAACACCAGTCTGTGGGGTTCTTGATGTGCTATATTTAACGCAGGATGGGGCTCGAAATAAAGCATTCTCAGTTTTGTTAAAGTGCTTTGGCATAATTCCACCAAACGCATTGAATTGCTGCTGTTTATATTTAAATCAAGCATATTAATATGTTTTACACAAGCAGCCGGGGCTACATTATTTGCAAAGCTAGTCGTATGTTCATTCGAATTCTTGTAAAGTATTTGCTCAACAAACTGAAACAATACAGTGCTGTTATTGTCATCGCCAACTGCTATATTGTCAATGGCAGGAACTTTCTGAGTAAATAATCTGGCACATTCATAAACATCAAATTCGGATGTGTAACTGTCGCTGCTTATTTCTACATATTGAAATATGTTTCTGGTGAAAGCTGCTGCGGCAATATTTGACCACGATAACAACATTTGGCTCATTATTTTGGCTACCCCGAACAGAAACAGAATATCAGTATCGGCATAACAGAAATTCCAGTTTAGCTGCTTGACTAGCTGCTCGCTATTGCTAATTTGAATGCAGTCCATGTTGTGCACAATCTGAAATGTGCTTACATCGTCAATTTCAAGGACTATGCCTGAATTGGATTTATTCTGGCAGGCCCAATCAATAAATATATGCTCACACACATACGGCAACACCAAACGGCGCCATAATCCACACACCCACAACATGGGTAGTCGGTATTCAGCCCAATCAATAAACGATTCAGGAGGTGGCAAGTTGACTAATGAATTTCAGGGTTATACTTTAAAGAAAGTATGGGAGCTGTAGCAATGTCTAGAACTTTTATACTTTAAATTGTTTGCTTAAGACAATTGGCCATTTATTATAATTGAACCAGAATAGACATAGCTTAAACTAATAGCTTTATTGTGCTTGCATAGAGTGCACGTAAAGACAATACAGCTAAATAGCATGCAGTACGCTGCTTAATTATGCAAAGAATAGTATTATTGACAGGTTCTGCTTAGGAAAAAATGGCTATAATAACTATAGCTAGTAAATAAACATCCATTTACCGTAATTCTACCAAATTGAAAATGAAATTGTAATTTTATGTGTAAATCTCAAATCAGATTGGCGTGGCTGAGCTCGTAGTGAAAAGTGAGTAATTTAAATGTGGCGGTTTTATTTAAACAACGACCAGAAATCAAAAATTAAAACTATCATCTTTGTCTCCGCAGTCCTTTCTTTATTTTAGAAATTAATTTTACAACATGCCACTGCAAATTATGCATGATAATGCCCTGTTGGGTATCCTCCGACATGCTTCTTGGACAAAGGATCGCAAAGAAAACTTCAAACAACAACTTTATCTACTGGCTGTATTTCAGCGGCTGCGCGCAATAGCTTTGCCAAAGATATATAGCCATGTGTATATTTCTTCCGGTACATATGAAAGTTCCAAGTGCCTACGCTATGTTAACAAGTATAGCAAAAGGTACCCTGAATTCATTAATACCAACGCAGATATTATTGCGTTGGCCGACTGTATGCATATGGTTAAGTCGGCCAAGATAAACATCGTCACTTTGCATACACCATACGCTGAGTGTTATTTTTCTATCGAGGCATTGAAATCCTGCGCAAACATATGGCCTAACATTACCAAGTTTGAGATGTCTATGCTCTATGACAGTAGCTCTTGTTATCCCAATGAATCTCACTTGATGCATCTCCGTCATATGGATGAAAGATATTGCCGAGAACTAGCCAAAATCATGCCAAGCGTAACCGAGCTTATACTTTTGAATGATTTTGTTAGCCTTGCTACTGGCAATTTTTATATCCTGGTAGCTGACGCATATGCCAACCAGCTGGTAAAACTGACCAGCAAATACGACTGTTATGAAACAAGTGAACATAAGTTTGGATTGATGCAGCACCTTTACCTGAACATGGATTGCAATGAACTGCTTCCTCGTGTCAATAGTCATACACTAGTTGACTTGAATATTGATAATATTCCTGACAGTGCCTCGTGGGCACCATTCTTGGACAACAAAAATGATACTATAGTCGAGTTTTCGAGCTTGAAAAAACTGAGGTTGGAGTTTGTTGTTAATAGCGTCACCGAACACGGCGATGCAAACATGCCAGAATTACTGATCAAGTTTCCAGAACTGAGTTCGTTAATCATAGTATGCTATATTGGGGTTTGCCCATTCTTCAAGATGGCAAGGTTTCCAAACGAGATAGACAATATGTATATTCAAGCACCTCCAGCATTGCTTGCACAGCTTAAAGCCGCAGGGTTACCAACAGCAACAAAAGTTATATTGCGTAGCTAACATGTGCCAATCAGTGGCATATAAAACATTTTAACGCTTTACAATTAGCAAAATGCTTTGCAAACTAAAAGTAATTAGAAACTAGAAACTAGAAACTAGAAACTAATGGACGATATATTTCCACAATAAAACATTTGAACAACAACTTAGTTCCGCCAGTACTGTGCCCACTTGTGAATAGTCTCAATGACCTGTGGAAACAACGCGCGCACGCTGTCGCTGATAAGCGTCTGGAAGAAGCGCATAGCGTCCTCCTCGGACAAATCCAACCGAAACTTGTCCTGTACCATTGCTACAACCTGATCAGGCGCCACGGCAATGTCGGGAATGTTCGAGTGGCCCATCAGCGAAAACAAATTGAGAATCAAGTTTGACGACTTGCGCAAGATGCTGAATGCAACAAAGCAGTGTGACTTGAACCGCTGGTATGTCAGCGAGTCCATGCCGCCCATAGCTTCGACCATTTCCTTGCACAGCTTCATCGGAGGCGGGAAGGGTTTTGGGTCGCGGCCTAAAATGTAGCCAAAGTCCACATGGAACATATGGCCCTGCGGCGTCAGCAACAAGTTGTCGAGATGCCGGTCGCCTACGCCCAGTAAATACGTGATTACACAGTACCCGGCGCAGCTCTTGACATATGTCTCCATGACGTCGGCAGCCACACCATACGGGCCGTCAGGATCAGGATTGGTCTTGCGCAGATACGCCAATATGCTATTATTGTTTTCGGCCAAAATAGCCGCCAGCGACTGCGACGCAATAAACTGCGACATCCCCTGGTCCGCACGAGTGGCCAGCACGCGGTACGGCGTCAACCGCAAATCCAGACTCTCTTTGCGCAGCAACCGGTCCATAAGCGTAATAATCTGCACGGCAAGCTGGTCCTGCCGCATATCGTCGCCCGATTTGAATATCACAGGATACACGCTACCGTCGCTGGTCTCAAAGTGTAGAAACAACGGCATCATTGTGCTTTTAAACACTGAAGCACGCTCAGCGTGGATTCCAACTACTTCAACGGTCGGGTCGAGTGGCAGCGGCAGCGCGGCAAACGACAAAAGACCGTTACTTGGATCAGCCAAATGTTCCCGCAACCGCTCGACTTTGCGTGCACGCGGTTCTTTGAGCTGTTGAATCTCGGTACAAATACGTGCCAGATCTGACACGAGCTGGCCCTGACGCTCAAAAACGCGCTGTACTTTGTGGCCATCCTCGCGTTGCGAAAGTGCGTTGACAAAGTGGAACACGACTTTGGCGTATGCCTTGCCTGTCTTGCGGTCATCGCACTCGACCATCAGGTACCAGTAGAAAAAGTTGCCCAGCGTTGGATTGTTCAGCGCACGTTCGATCAAAAACCCTGCCAAACTGGACTCATGTGTAAACATGGCGCGCGACCAGTCCTCAGCTGCGCCTGCCTCGACACCCTGTGTCATCACCGCATTCAGGTACTCAAACTTTATGGCTTGTACCAGTTGTAGCAAGTACTGCACAAGCTCATCATCAGTGGCCCGACGCAGCTGCCCGACTGCGTAGCTGCGCACTGCGTGGTTGGTAAAGTTTGCGCTCAGAAGCTCCAGCGCATCGTCAATTGAAATCTCAGCCCACTCAGCCAACAGCGCCGTTGCCTGCTTGGCCTCAATCGGGTCGTTCCAATCCACGCATTTTACAAACTTTGTCAGTGCGCGCTTATTCGATGCCAAATAGAACCGAAACTTCCATACAACGTTCTTTTCGTTGTCGCTCAGCTCCTGGCCCGGCGGGTACCGCATCACTGTGTTGAGCTGGTCGCGGATTGCCGAATTGGGCTTGAGCTCGCGGTCCAAAGACTCGCTACGGTATCCACGCAAAAGCCGCCGGTGCTTGGTCTCTGCCGGATTGTCACGGTACATTTCTGGGTCAAATGCCAGGCAGAACTTTGCGTTCTTTGGCTGCAGAACCAGTGGGTCGTCCAATTTGGGCTCGCCAAACAGCACCGCAAAGTCAAACTGCGGGAACCCAACGTGTATGTACAGCGACGACGCCAGTTCCTGCTCGGAATGCCTAATGTCGTTAATTTTCTCCATTGCCAGCTCGTCCAGCCAGTCTACGCGCGCAACATCTCCGTCGTCGTACTGCTGCAGAGTCTCAAACAGCATATCGTACTTTAGATGCTCTTCGCTTGTCTCCTTTTGCCCAAGTCGCAGTCGCCGCTTGCCCTGTATCAGCTCTCTATCGGTCTCGAACAGCGAGACCTGGCACTTTCCCACTTGGCGGACGTCCCACAGCCCGTGCATGTCCCACACACTGACCAAAACATATGCGTCCTCGGCCAGCTCCGAATACTTTGTCGGGAACCGGATCCACTCGCCCCATACCGGTCGTGCGCTGCTAATCCTCGTGTACTTTGTCTGTAGTGGCAGCGACACCGCAATGCCCGAGCTGAACAGCTGCACTGTGACAAACGCCAGCTGTTCCTCGCTGTCTGTCATTGTGTCAGTTAGCCCGCTCTTTTGCAGATGCGCCTGCAACATGCGTTTGCCAAGCGACGTGGGTGCTGGGCCAAAGCTGCCCCATAGCTGGTCAATGTGGATGGACACAAACTCGCCAATGTCCTTGGACTCGCAAAAGCTGAAATCCACAAACTGGTCGCTTGTCGTGTTGTAGCTCATTTCGGCATTATTATACAGGTAAATTACGCGAAAAGCGAACAGTGTTGTTGCAAAGCGAAGAAATGAAATAATATATGTCTTTTGGCTTCGCTTGTTAGTTTAAGGGTTGCCGCGTGAACAGTTTACTGATGTTGATGTACTATGCTAAAGGTAGAGAATCAACAGTTGAAAAGGACAATTAGTCCAGTCTCGATGGTGTAGTCGGTTATCACATCTGCCTAACACGCAGAAGGTCTCCAGTTCAATCCTGGATTGAGACATTTTTTTGCTGTCACTGTACTTTTTATTTGGAGCTAGTCTTTGGTAAAGTACTTTGGAAAAGCGCGCATCTGCAAAGCCGCGTAGTCGAGGGCGGTTTCGCCGACTTGTAGGTACTTGTCAAGGAAGCCGTCTATAGTTTTGCTGTCGGTGAGGTGCGTGGTGTTGAGCTTGTAGCCCGTGGCACGGTGGATACCCGCCAGAGCGGTGGTGACCAGAACCAAGTCGACACCTAAATGTAGAGCTTTGCCCATGACCATTTTTGAATTAAAATAAAATAGCAGAGTGATAGAACACGCGATCCAATCACATGGGAGTGGAGGTGATTTAAAAGAAGGGCCAGGCTTTAGGGATGTTTGTTATCTTACCTCCTGTACGAAAATATAACGAATAATGGTGCTTCCGGCGTCGCTAAACTTTCCATTGTGGCTGGAGAAGAACCGCGGGCGGCTGCAGCCTCCCGTGTGCAACTGCGTGATCCAGGAGGGCACAGACTACCAGATCATGGTGGTGGGCGGGCCAAACTCGCGCACAGACTTTCATATCAACCCGACGGAAGAATGGTTCCATCAGATCAAAGGCCGTATGTTGTTGCGCATGGCAGATCCGCAGACACACGAGATTACGGACGAGTATATTGAAGAGGGCGGGATGCTGCTTTTGCCCGCAATGACGCCGCATAGTCCGATCCGGTTCGAGGACACAGTGGGCGTGGTGGTTGAGCGCAAACGTCCGGGCCAGAAAGAAGCCATGCGCTGGTACTGCGAAAAATGTAACCGTGTGGTGCACGAAAAGTGGTTTGTGTGCGAGAGTTTGGACAAAGACCTAGTGCCGGTCATTAACGAGTACAAGGGTAGTGAGGAGCTGCGCACTTGCAAGCACTGCGGACATCTTAATCCGACTGTGTACTGCGCGTAGAAATATGCCAAGGTTCTGGGCCCTCACAAAAAGTGTGACACCTTTTCACCCTTGTTTGTGCAATATAGATTTTTCTTCTCCGCTTTATTACTTTTTACGTTTATTTAGTTTATCCGATTTGTGAGCAGTAGTATACAAAAGCGATAATGGCTGACGATAGAGAACGCAGTGCGTCGGGGGTTGACAGTCCACAGGCCAGCAGCATACCGTGTGTTGCGGCAGACGACCCGATGCAACGCGGCGTTGAGCTGGCAATGCAAGCTGTGTGGCTGTTTCTGGACTCTGACTTTGAACGGATCGAGCAGCTCTTGCACAAAAAGCGACACAGTCTGCTCTATGCGTCCGAGGGGTACGCGGCCATCCAGTACTTAAGGGCGATGATGACGTTTACGCAAGAAGCCATGTCGAGCGCACAACAAGCAGCTGAGGGCACTATCAATTTGGCTGCACACTTTCGCAAACCACGAGGCGTGAGCTCGATGCTGTCAGGGTCGAGTTCCCGAGTGACGTCACGAGCAACGTCGCGAGCAGAGTCGCCGCAAACAGGGGCAGGTCTTGAGGGAGTTGCTTCGGATACTAGTGCGAGTGAGGGCGGAAAGACACGCGGGTGGTTCCGCATAGATTCGCCGCGGCAGATTCTGCGCGAAAAGAAAGCAAAGAGCGGGCAGGCAGACGACGTGGTGTCTGTGACGAGTGCAAGCGACGTGCCGTTGGAAGATAAGCCCGAGTTGGACTTGGCGATGCTCGACGCAAAGTACAGCGAGCTGCAATATTCCGACAACACGCCTGCTCCAGAGCCTGTGCAGCCAGACGACCTGACGCTGGACCGGCCGCAGCAGCGCTCGTGGGTGTCAGGAATTGCAACAATGGCCGACTCGGTCATCGACGTTGTGCGTACCGGCACGCAAGCAATCGGCATTAGTCGGCCTGAATGGCACGTACTAAAGTCAATGACAGTTGTGCAGCGGCACGCAGAGTTGGTGCACGCCGAAGCGTATTTGCTGCGTGCGATGCTGAACATTGCGATGGGCGACGGCATGCTCGCGCTGCTTAAAGAAGGCTGGCATGTGCGGTCAGCATATGCAACGTACCGCAACTGTTATGCGTTTATCCAACATGCGCATGCGAATGGTGAGCGTGTGGATGACCATTTTGTCAGTGGCACGTATTTGGGAATGGGCGTGTTCAACCTGGTGCTGAGCATGATGCCAGCAAAGCTGCTGCGCTTTATAGAGCTGGTCGGGTTTACGGCGGACCGGAAACTGGGCCTCGAGCTGCTGGCCATTGCTGCCGGGTGGCGCGCCGACCCTGAAACATCACAGCTTCTCGGTCCGCCCCCAGGAACCACCGCCAATGGAAAGTCAACCGAAAAGATCCATCCGTGCGGACACGGGCTGCGGTCCGAGTTTTGCTCGATTGTGCTGCAAGGATACCACGTGTTTTTGTGCAACGACCTGTTTCTGGGGTATCCTAACTTTCCGCTGGTGCAGGCGGTGTTGCAGCGCTCGTTGCAGCAGCATCCGAACGGGCTGATTTACATCTACTTTGAGGGCCGGTTCCTGATGACGCGCACTCGAATGCGGGAGGCGATCGAGCGGTTTGGAGATTTGGTGCAAAAGGGCAAAGGTGCGGTTGACAGCATGCATTTGCGCAACATGAGTCGATCGGCGAGTGTTGAAGCAGAGTCGGGGCTTATATCTGAGCTGGCCGCGATGACGGTGGAAGAGGCAGAGGAAGACACGCCGCCAGCGTTGCCAGCGCGACCAGGCGTGACGAGCGAGAGCTCGTCGAGTGCCAGCGAGTGGCGGCAGCTGCAGTACCTGGGACACTGGGAACGCTCATTGTGTCTTATGTCACTAGGCCGGTGGCTGGATGCAGCCGAAGGCTTCAACCTATTACGTAACGAAAACAACTGGAACAAAGCCGTCTACACATATGCACTTGCGTGCTGCATGTGGGAGCATTACTTGACGCTGTGCGGCGGCTCCGCACCGGTGCGAACAACCCAGTTGACCGAAGAACAACGCCGTGTGCTGGAAATAGTGCGGCGGTTGATGGAGCTGGTGCCGACGCTCAAGCGCCGTGTGGCCGGAAAGTCGATTCCAATCGAAAAGTTTGTCATCCGAAAGTCCAAAAAGTTTAGCCAGCAAGATAGCTTTTTGATGCGGCCGGGCCTGGAGCTGCTGCATGCGTGGAACTTGTACAGCAAAATGCCTCATGAGCGCCTTCTTGTGCTGCGCGACGAGGTCGAGCGGGAGATTGCGCATTTGGCACATTTTGCGCCAATCAGTCGCGCACCTCGTAACCCGTATCGCCATATATTCTATTATGATGATTTGGCGGTGTTGTTGCTGACCAAAGCTGCTGTGTTGCGTGAGCTGGCGTATCCGTCGTTTGTGGCCACGTTGGCGTCCTCGGGCGATTCAGGCACATCGGTGCCGTCGGGAACTCCGCCCGGAGATGCCGAGTACAAGAGCGAGCCGGGCTTGGCGGCAATTGCGTGCGATACGTCGTTGCGGCTGTTGCGCCTAATGCCGCTGATTGAGCGTGACCACTACTTGGCAGTGATCGCGCGGTTCGGGCTGGGCAACCTGTACTTGGCCGAACATGGCGAGGAAGCGCAGTGGGTGTCGATGGCCCAAGCGCAGTGGAAATGCGTGCTTGGTGGCAAGCCATTGAGCTCGCCGCCGTATCTGTCACAGGCCGAGTACCAAGCGAACATTGAGCGGGTGTCTGCGCTGCTGGACGGCGACTCACTTGCCGATGCGGCATGCAAAGACTTGCTGGCGGCGCCTGGATGTCTCGCTGAGGAGCGTATTCTGCAAAACACTCAGCACCGGTCTCTCCTGTTCTACGACGGCACGTGGCAGATCAGCGAATGGCGGTTCGTGCCAATCGACTGGGCCGACTCGAGAAAATACTCGCTGGAAAACATGCTTGAAGTGCGAGTGTTCAACGCCAATAACAGGCTTCAAGAGAAACTAGGCGCATAGAATGATTAAACTAAGTTTTTATCTCTATATTTTTACCTCTTTATATTTCAATCTGTACTTGAGCAATGCCCGACCAACACAAAGTTCTAGAGGGACTGAGCGACAGCCAGCGGCAGAGTTTGCACGAGTTTAGTCAAGTGACAAACGCCAACGACTTGGACTTGGCCGTTCGGGTGTTGGCGTCGAGGCAATGGAACACGCAGCAGGCGATTCAAATGTACTATGAGCCTGGGTACGCTGACGCGCTGCAAAAGTCAGACGGCGGGAATGGCACACAGGAAGCATTGAAAGATGGTGTTAGTGAGGGGCTGCGGCGGCGGGGTGTTGAACCAAGTGGCAGTGGCCGTGATATTCAAAGCAGCAGTGGACATGGTGCTGAGAGTGGCCGTGATACTCAGAGCAGTGGTCATGGTGCTGAGAGTGGCAATGGACTCAATACCGAGGGCGGCAGTAGACGCAAGCCAGAGGACAGCGCCTCGAGACGGCCACAGTTTGCCATAACGCCATTGCTGGTGTGGCCGTTTGTGCTGGCGTTGCAGCTAGCTACGCTGGCAGTGGCTACACTTCTCCGGATCCTGGGCATACGGCGCATTGCATCTGCCGGAGTTCCAAACCAAACCACAATCACCGGCGACTTTGAGCAGCACTTTGAGGCGCGGTACGGGCTCGAGCACCCACCGTTCTTCCACGGAACGCTTGCCGACGCACGGACTGCGGCGCTGCGGGACCAAAAGTACATAGTGATGGTGCTGTGGAGCAAAGAGCACGACGACGCAGATGTGTTTGGCCGTGCACTGGCGCATGCTGACGTTGTTGCGTATTTGGCGCAGTCGCGGTTCATCGTGTGGGCGGGCGACTTGACTCAGCTTGATGCGTATGCGGCGGCAGGCGACTCGGGAGCCACGCACTTTCCGTCCATCAGCGTTCTGGGCCCGCGTGCCTTGTCCAGCGGGCTGCCGCGGCTCGAGCTGCTGGCTCGCATGCGCAATGGTCCACGAGCCACGACAGACGGTGCAATGGCACAGTCGCTAATTTCGTTTGTCACTCGTGTGGTGGCGAGCCGCGACTCAATGACAAGTGCAATGCGGCGTGAGCAAGAGGCGCGGGAGGCTGAGCGGCGGTTGCGTGCGCAGCAGAACGCAGCATACGAGGCGTCGTTGGCGCGCGACCAGGAGCGCGACCGGGCGCAGCGCGAGCAAGAAGCAAAGACACGGGAGCAGGAGGCAAAGGCGAGGGAGCAAGAAATAAAGGCAAAGCAGGAGCGTGATGCGGAAGAGCGGCGCCTGCGGGAAGAGATGTTTGTGGAGGAGCAGCGCACTCAGTGGCGGTGGGCAATGCTGGCTCAGATCCACAAGACGCAAAGTGAGAGCGCGACAAAGCTTTCTACAGATGCGGCGAAACTCAGCCTGCGTCTGGAGAACGGACGTCGCATTGTGCACTCGTTTGCGCCAGACTCCACTATGCAGCATGTGTTTGACTTTGTCGAGACACGGGGCGTGGCCGACGAATGGGCTGCAACGGGAGTCACGCCGTATGGGTCCGATCTGGCTCAGATCACAGCACCTGCAGGGTACACGCACACATACGAGTTTGCCCTCGTGTCGCAGTTTCCGCGTGTAGTGTTCGACGACCGGCGAGCCACGCTCCGCGACGCTCTATCTGCATGTGGGCTGTGGCCGTCGGCCGTTCTTATCGCCGAGCCGTTGTTTGAGCCAGAAGACTAGCATTCTATCCATATCAAATTTATTGCATTCAAAAGTCAATATCAACATCGTCGGCGCGCTGACCCCGCGTGCCCATATCTCCGGCAACGCCAAACTCATTGCCCGCGCCAAACGCGCCATACGCAGCTCGTGGCACCCGCCCGTCCGACGCGTCCATCCTCAGCAACTCGTTATCAAACGCACTGCGTATATTTCCATACTCCAGCATCAGCGCCTCGATCGCCTCGCGCATAACGTCTGCGGGCGTCGTGCGACTCGACGTCTGTACTTTGAGTTCCACATAATACTCGAGCGGATGCGGTTGCCTATACGCGGCAAACAACACGTGCGGGTGGGCGAGCAGTTTGTACCGCAGGAGATTGGCAATTGTGTGGTCTTCGCGTTGAATGTTGAACTGCACGCAATTGGCCATCTTGGAATCTTTGAGGAGCTCGATTTTGCGTGCGCCGTCGGGCAGCGTAAACATCTCGTGGCGTTCCGGCGCGTTCATTTTTGGATTGGAGTGGGCAACTGTTAGTATACAAAAAGTGGATTAAAGAAGAGAAAAAAATATTTTTCGATTTTTTAGGGATTATTTGGGTTTGATCCACTTTTTAAACAAACATGCAAAAATGTGCCAGTATAGAAATACTGGCTGCTCGTATATGAACTAGTGTCAAGCATCTAGTTTCAACCCTCAGACCAACTGTATTTTTAAAGAGCTGGAAAGATGGCTCAAATTACACAAAACAAGCACCCATAAATACAGCATTCCACTAGGACAAGCCAAATTGACGCTGATCAACACATATACTACAATACAACAATTTGTCATATATAATACAGCTTGCAAACCAATGGATGCGACTATAATGATGACAGACTTTCGGCTTCCGCCGTCCCAGCGGTTCCACCAAGCAATCTTGGACAACGACCTGCAACTCCTCCAGTGGCTCCTAAGCAACCAAAAAATCGACGACATTTGCAACACTGAAGCCGACCAAAACGGCTGGTCCTCGCTGATGCTCGCTGCCCGGTACAACCGGCGCGAAATATTCAAATACCTGTTGGACCTGGGCCACGAAGAAGAAACAATCTCCACGGACGCCGAAGGCAACACAGTCCCGATGATTAGCGCAAAATACCGGCATGAAGACATCTGTCTGCTGTATTTGGAAAAGTACCCGCAAACCATGTCGAATGTGAATCGAGATGGCGGCAGTGCGATAAACTGGGCGGCACAAAACGGGCTTACGCATGTTATTAACTGGATACTGGATCATGGCGGGAACGTTAATCAGCGGGATATTGAGGGCAATACGCCGTTGCACCATGCGGCGTCGTGGAACCAGTACCAGACGGCAGAGCTGTTGTTGGAGCGGGATGCGCAGCCAGGGCTGAAAAATCACAAAGGATATACGGCGCTAGAGTATGCGTATTCGCCGGCCATGGACAAGCATATTCGCGATATGGCCATTCGCCTCCAACTCAAACGACAAAAACGACAAGCAGGCTCGTTTAGCTCGACCCTGCCTCGTTCCAGCATGGACATTGCCCCGCCCACTCCACCCACATAGTCCCATACCTTTATTACCAAACTCTATTTATATATATTTCATCAAATCACGTTTTATAATGCTGTTCAATAATTGACATTTAATGGAACACGTACAGAAACTGCTGCAGCAAAAGACCGAGCTGGAGTCTGAGCTCCGGCAACTCGATAATGAGCTGCATGCGCATGGGGTGGATCGCTCGACGCAGCTTATGGATGCCAATGGGTTCCCGCGGTCGGACATTGACATTGTGGCTATCCGCACCATTCGGCAGTCACTCGTTTGCAAGCAAAACGACTTGCGTGAGCTTATGGCACAAATTGAGACACAGTTGATTGCATTGCACCAAACCACTCATACTGAAACCCCAACGCCCAAGCGACGTGCGTTTGCCCGTGTAAGCATTGTTACGCCTCATTCGCCCGCCTCAGAGGCTGGGCTTGTGGCCGGCGACAAAATCATTCAATACGGGTCGGTAAGTGCCTCGAGCTCTGACTGCTTCCAAGCGCTGTCTGCCGAAACGATAAACAACATCAACACGCCGCTTTGTGTGGCTATCGAACGAGTAGTCAACGGAAAGCCAGAAACTTTAGAGCTGTCGCTGCTTTTGCGCCGCGGATGGGGCGGCGAGGGCGTGCTTGGATGCCACATTCTTCCCATTTAAACAGTGACTTAATAAACAGTGAAATGCTAGTTTGGTGGGGGCCGGAACTGTGCCGTCCACGCAACCGGAGCCGTAGTGTCTATAGTAATGCACGGGCGGTCGATGATGTTGCTTGTGCTCATCAGCCCCTCAAACGACGACACCTGCTCATGCATGTTCCACCTCAGCCCGCTTGTTGTCAACACAGTTTGCCCGGCCAACGGCAAAATGCCGCACGCCGGCCCATCCACCTGTGAATTGGCCAAAATCCTGGACCGTCCCTTTGGCACCACAAACGTCAAATTATCGTCCGAAACAACGACAACATTGCGGTGCGTGTGGCTATTAAACAGCACTTTTAGCGTGTGCAGTGTATGGTCGAGCCGTCCGCCCAAGCCGCCAAACACCACCGTCACACAGTTGTTAGACTGGCGCTCAAGCTTCGAGTCCAAGTAAGCGAGGCCTTTCATAAAGTCGGTCGAGTCTTGGTCGTGGTACTTTTGGACCACTGCATTGTGGTTCTCGTAGTACTTTTGAACGTGCGGGAGGAGAGAGTCGAGGTCGCCGATGACTGCGTCGGGGATGCGGGTATGGAGAGTGTTGTCGGATGTGCCGAGGCTGTACAGCTGGTTGGCACCGCCGTCGATGCAAATGCGGTGCGTGGCTCGTGTCCATATGCTTGAGAACAGCGTGCGGTTGTGTTGTGGGATGGGTTCGTTCAGAACCAAGAGTGCAAGATCGGTGGATCTGGGCCACGCAGTGTCCTCCGACCCATCGTCCGGGTACAACAGGTAGCTGCCCCGATGCACCGTCTCGGAACCCTCATCGCTAGACATTATATAGACCGCAAAAGATAAGCTTCTACAAATAAAATATATAAACTGGGGAGAAAGAGTTCTGGGATCAATCACCATTCTCCAGACAGAGACATGCGGCGGATTTCCTGGTTAATGGCGGTCACCCATTGGGCCATTTCAGAGTTTGTCCGAGCCTTGTACACGCCCACGCGGCGGCGCATGCTCGACCCCATAGCATTGTGCTTTGAGCCGTCTTTTTTGTCGATGCTCAGCCGGATCTCGTCGCCCACGCGGTGAGCGCCAGGCTTTGTGTCGTGGGTGGGGCTGGACGAGACACTCGATGTGGATATGGATGAGTTGTAGCCGTCTGCCGACGACCGGTGGTCGTGCGAGCCGCTGCGCTGGTGCAGAGAGATGGATGGGCAGTCAGGGGCCGACGGCATGCGTGGGCTGTCAGGGGCTGGCGGCATGCGTGGGCTGTGTGGACGCTCTGCGCATACGCCTCCCTCGTCAGACACAAGGTTGATTTCGGGCGCTGTGCTGGATCTCAGAATCATCGGCACAAACGTCGGCCGCCACACTGTAAATATGCAATCAGTAATCAACTCGTGCGAAACAATGCCATCCGCATACACGCGGTCCGCCAGCCTCAATCCCGTATAGTTGCCAATATCAGTCATAACCCACGGCTCGCACATAATGTCGTGCTCGGACAGATCATCTGTAAACCGGCTGATCACATAGCACCGATGCAGCGACAACGCCCGCGACCTGGAAAACAGAATACTCGCATTCGAGTCCCGAGCCTCGTGTGGAGATTCGGGAGCCGAGTTGATATTGCGAAACACATGAGCCATGGCCAGATCGCTCTGCAACATATGTTCGGCCAGCATTGATTGGCCAGGCGCTAACGGCGCCACGGGGTACTTGAACTCGATCAGCCTGCCGTGCGTCAATATGCAAAACACCTTGCGCATGCCTTGGTGGTGATGTCGTTTGCGGTACAGAATTCCGGATTTGATTATGTTTCGGCACCCGAGGATCAAGCATGCGTGCCACACTTGGCGCTCGGCCCACGCGCCCTCGTCGAACCAGTCGGCGTCGTCGCGAACACGGCTCGTGCGGCTCTGGCCAGTGTAGTTGAGCATACATGTTTGGCTGTGCAGTGTGTGGTCGGCCATTAGGCGGTGCGTCCAGTACAATCGCAGCTCGGTGAGCCGGTGCACCCATTCGCGCATGCACGAGGTGCTGGCCGTCCATACAATGACTGACGCTCCCGTGCGCGTCACCAAGCGGAACTTGCTGGCTGCTTGGCGTGCGCGCTTTGAGCGCAGCCCGCTCAAGTGCTTATGGTTTGCATGGTCGTCACTATCGGGCTGTAACGGCTCGATCTGCTCGACGTCTGTGATGTTGAGCATGAACCGCGCCAGACTCATTTGCTTGGAACAGTTGCGCGCATCGGGATGGTAGTAGCGCACGGCCGGTGCGTCCGACGCAGATGCGTCGGTATGTGACAAACTGCACTGCTGCGTGTGTGCCTCCATATGACGAGCAGCTCGAGGCGCGCTAACTACAAACAACAGCCCGTTGTGCGTGGTGAGCAGGGCGGGGCGGTACGAGACTATGCGCTTTTCGTGCTTGAGCATCACAAACCCCTCAACACCCACCGGTTCAGCCACTCGTGTATTGTCGACTGTCACAGAGTCTGGATAATGCTCGAGCACACGCAGTTCCAGCGCATGCGTGCGCTCGAGCAGTTGCGGGCCCACAACAGAGTCGCTTACGGTTGCTACGCGGAAACTGCCTCGAGCGTCCAGGGCTCCGCACGGCATGATCCAGTCGAGCCGGTCGTGCCGCCGCCACGCCATGCCCAGCGTCAGCTCTCCGCGTTGCTCTGCTCGTAGCCACTCGAGCGTCTGTGCACTTGCCACAGGATCACGCAGCAGTGCATTAACAGCATCCCGCCGCACATGCCACACACTTGTAGCTTCGCGCCGCCACTGGCGCTCCAACACTGCGTCTTCGGAGCTGCCCAGTAATACGCCTGACGGGACCTCGAGTGTGTGCCGTCCCAATTGCACCTGCACTTTGATGCCCAGCTCCGGCACATGCACAGCCACAGAACTGGGCGCAGGCTGGGCGGCCGGCTGCGTCTCGTTCAGAAATGCGCCTGGATACGCTACACGCCCCAAAAGTAACGCCTGTCCGATTTCGCGGTACCACGTGCACGCTACCTGTGCGCTGGGAAACTTTATCACCACTACACGTAAGCTCGTCTTGGCATCAGGGTCGTCTGCAGTCCGAACATCAGAGCTTGTCGCGTGGCTCGGGTACATAATGGCCAGCGACAGATCCAGCGTCGAAAACAGCGACACGCGGGGCGCAACTGCTGCGTATGGCGGGAACTGCACGGCCACTGTCGGTCGTTTCTTCGACGCCAGGTAAAACATAATGCCGCGCTTTGTCAGAGCCAGCCACATTTCCGCCCACTCTTGCGAGCTCTGGCGGTACTGCATGCACGTTACTTCGTTATATTTGTCTGTAAATGCCTCGGCGGCCGCTGTCTCGCGTCGCACAACAGCGCGGGTCGACGCAAGCACTGTGGTTTCGGCAATCTGCGCGTGTCGCGAATAGTACGCGCGGACTTTGGCCACCATTGCGCGTCGTGACTTGCTGATTCGCGATTGCGGGTGTGTTGTGTCGTTTGTGCTCATCAAGCTAGCCAGCTGAACGTGCATGTCGGCTGGGCTGAGCACAGGCGGCAGCATCACATCATTTTTGGTTGCCTCAAGCTTAATTGCTTCAGGTTTGGCTGCAGGGTCGGCTTGCGGCTGCCATGTGGCCGATCGCGAATTTCTTGTTACAGCAATGCGTCTCAGTGACGACAGTTTAGGAGATGTCGCGCCTGCGTCGAGTGAGCTGCGTGGCGGTGCCAACTGGCCTGGACTGCGCACGCCCCCATTAGCTCCGTGTGACAAACTCGATGCCCGCCCACGGTCCGTCTGCTTCGCATTATCAGTACTTGGCATGTTTGGAACAGTATCCAAACTTCTCCGTCCTTCTACTGCCGCATCGCTGCTCCGCCGCAGTTTGCTGCTGGTGCTGTGTCGTCGAAACAGTCCTTTGAGTGTTTGCAAACTACTGCGCCGTCGGGCTTTATTTGGACCTTCGTTGGAAGCAGAAGAGTCGTGGGTTGGGATTGGTGCGGTTTTGAGCGGTTGGTCGCGAGGAGACGATGATAGTTCGGGCATGGGGATTGTAATTGGCTCATCTACCGCTGTAGGTTCAGCCTCAGGAATTGCTAGCGGCTCAATCTCAGGACTCGCAATCACACTTTGCTCAGCCTCAGGACTCGCAATCATACTTGGCTCAATCTCTGGACTCGCCATAGTGACGTGTACATTGTGCACCGCATCGCCCCCAATATCATCGCATCCGCTCTCTGAATCACTCGAGTCCAACGACCAATCCGACGCCATCGCATCCGACACATCTGACGCATGCGATCGCACAAACAACTCACCCGGACTATCTGCCCGCACCTCTGGCTTCGACAGCCTCCGTCGGATCGTCCGAGTAGCACCCCGGCTTTCCATTTTCTCAGCGGTCCGAGTCCACCACCTCTTGTGCTGCTGCATCCAGTCCGTGGTAGTTGGCCCGATAAACGCCCGCACAAGTCGATGCGTATGTGCATCGTATGCACGGCGAAACACATTTTCTTTAGTCGGCTCTACAGAGAGCTCAATGGGCGCGAACGGATGTTTGTGCTGCGTGGCTCGTCCTGTGTCTGTCTCCATCTGTGCTATGCCCACATACACTGTCCAAGAGTCGAATGGTTTATTTAGCACAGCACAGCTGCTTCAAAGATTAAAGTGTACAAATACAATATAGTTGTGGAAACAAAAAGAGTCTCCCCGGGTCAGTTCTCGACCACGGCGTTCATGAAACGGCGGCTCGATGGCTCGATAGCTCGCACAAGAAAGAGTGCCCGCGTGACCATTTCCTCATCTCGAGTGACCTCATTTCCTCATCTCGAGTGCTACGTCTCACTTGGTCTTGGCATTGGGGTGACAAACCTCCGCAGCCGCAACTTTCTGGACCTTATAAAGAACTTTTTTCCCTGGTGCTCGGATGAGGATTCTTTAATCTTTTTCTGCTCCTTTATTTTCGTTTCTCATTTTTTTTTTGTATTTTGCTGGCGCTTATCGTCTGTTCCTCGTTTTCAAAACCCCATATATTTGGTTGATGACAGCCGATATCCTGGGCTACGCATATACTGCTGTAAAAGTAAGACAGGTTTTGTTGCGCAAGCACCATATGCAATTCTGCGCACCACATACTAATACACGACTGTGTTTCTAGGCCCTGCTGGAAGTGTTCCTCATTGGATTTAGTGGATACATATTTGCTCGAAATGGAACGCTCAACAAGCCCACGCTCAAGGTAAGCACTGAAAAATTTATCTTAGACCCTTGCTGCATGCACAGAACCCACGTCACACTCTGCATGTGCGCTCGGCTGTGGTTGTTACTGTGCGTCTCTGAGCAAACATATCAGTGGCGTCATTCTGCTGAACATTCCGTGCCATCGATTTTATCCACGGTTCCGCAATATTCCGAGCACGCCCTAATCTACTGCACTATGCCTGTTCTATTTCACAAAGCTGTAGAGCCTGTCGCTGATCAGCGTCAATCTGCTGACGCCGGCGCTGATGTTTTCCAAGATGACGGAGACGTTGGATCCATCGCTTTTGCTCGAGCTGTGGAACGAGCCGGTGTTTTACTTTGTATATGGCGGATTCTCGCTCATATGGAGCCGCATTGGAAGCCGCATTTTGCAACTGGACGACGAGTATGCGCGGCTGTGCGACGTGGCGACGTTTTTCTCCAACACAAACACACTTCCCGTGTCGCTCATCAAGAGCATCGCCCTGAGCTCTGGCTCCGAGTTTCTGCTCAAAGACGCAAGTGACACGCCCCTAAAAGTCGCAGCCCGCGGAGTCTCATACGCAATGATCTTTGCCACGCTGAACAATATTTTGCGGTGGAGTTTTGGCGTTGCGCTTATGGGCGGACTGAGCCCGAAAAGCCCGTCGGGGTTCAACTCGGTCAACACAACACCGACTCTGCGACACGAGTCGCAGTCAAGTGAGCTGACGCCGTTGTTTTTGGGCGAGTCTGCGCAGTTTCGCGACTACTCGCTGTGTGGCGAGCTCAAAGAGCGTGTGCGGAGTGTGTGGGCAAACGTGCAAAGGTGTATTACTCCGCCAGTTTACGCTATTGTGGCAGCGTTTATCGTTATTGTCATTCGACCGTTGCACGCGTCGTTTATGGACCCACGGACCGTGCTATATACAGTCTGGTCGGCAATCGATATGTGCGGAGACGCATGTGTGCCGTTGATTCTTATATCGCTGGGCGGGCAGTTGGGAATGATGGCCCGCGAAAAGCAAATGGGCGATATGGAGCGTGTGAGAGATGATGATGAGAGTGCGGGAGTTACACGAGCGCCGTCGTCGGCTCAGCTTGATGTGGCCACATGTGGGCAGAGCGAGGTGCCGGCGATTATGCTGCGGACGGCAACCGAGTCGGGCGGCTCGACAGTGGAGCTGAGCCGTACGGCGAACGACTTGTGTCTTCATCCAACAATGTCGCCTCGCCAGCAACGCCGGGGCGTAGCGTTGGTCCTGGTGGGCCGCTTTGTGTTCGTGCCAACTCTGGCCATCATCCTGATCTCTACCCTGCGCATCGCGTTCCCCGCCCTCTTGCCAATTATGTCGCAAGACCCTGTGTACATTCTGACCCTGCTTATTCTGTCGAGCACGCCGCCGGCCATCAACCTCATCACAGTGTCGCAGGCGACCGGCAAGTTTGAAACCGAAGCCGCCCAAATCCTGTTCTACGGATACATACTGGGCATATTTGTATTGGCTATCGAAGTATCGGGCTTTTTGTGGCTCACCAACGTGTTGTCAAACATTTGAGCTGTATTTAAATAAACTATTTAGTTTTCTGGGATTCTTCTTGAGCCCATCGGTCCAGACACGCACGAACGGCGGTCTGCACGCCCTCGCTGTATGGGACTCGGGGCTTGTATCCCAAGTACTTTTTCGCCTTTGTAATGTTAAAGTAGCGGGGCGTAAACGTCATTCCAAACACAAACGGCACTTCATGACGAACAATGTGCACGGCAGCCAACAAGCGCAAGACCACAAGAATCATGGATGCGATGATGTTTGGAATAACGAGCTTCGGACCTCTCGAGTCGCCCACTTGAGCCCACAGCATGCGCAAAAACGACCACATGCCGATCGGCTCATCGTTGGTGATAAAAAACGCCTGGCCTGCTACACCCACATTATACATTTTATCTGCGCACAACAAATGAGCGTCAGCCAAGTTGCCCACATACGTAAAGTCAAACAGCGCCGTGTTGCTGCCCACTTGCACCAGCACGGGAAAGTTCCGCCGCTGCGCCAAAAGAGCCCCAGGCGTAGTTTGCCGGTCGCCTGGCCCGAATATCCCCGACGGACGTAGTGCTGCCGTCCGCATCCCCAGCACATCATCTGCCTCAAGCACCATTTGCTCAGCCCGTGCTTTTGTCTCTGAATAGTAGTCTGCAAACGGCTTGGCATACGGAATGCTTTCGTCCACATATTCGAGAGCTGCTCCGGCGTAAACTACGCTGGCGCTGCTCGTGTACACAAACTTTTGCACGTTGTGCACGCGGCAGCGGTCGAGCACCACACGTGTGCCGTCGATGTTGACACGCGTGTGGAGCTCGGTGGGTGCTTTCATAATGGGCGACGCTGTATGGAACACAGTGGTGACGTTGAGGTTGTTGGCGGCGAGGGCGGCGTCAACGTCGGAGGGATTGCAAATGTCGCCTTGGAAGAAATTGACGTTGGCGTCGTCGTGGTTGCGTCGGATATCGAGCACGCGGATTTCGTCTGTGCTTTGCATGCGGGTGCGACGTTCGACCAGCGCGTCGACTATGGCGCGGCCCAAAAAGCCCTCGCCGCCAATTACCAAGTAGATTTCGCTTTGCTCCGCCATTCCGTATCAACTTTTTTTGTCTATTTGTATAGAAAAATATAAGATATAAAGTGAAAACAAATAATAAATGCGCTTTTCTTTACTTTTGTAAACCAACCACGTGATTGTTTAAAATAATAAAGTACGAGACCACCCAATCGACGCCAGCAAGACCATTTCGAACATGATGCAATGTGAGAATGAGGAGGATGTATCGGCCGCTCTCCTGGAGAAGGTCATAGTTAATGGACAAGAGGTCATAGCTCAACGCCCGATCAGACGCACAGAGTATTTAGTTTTTGTGCATGTGACTCTGACTGCTGCGTGCTTGCCAGTAACAGCAGCCCGCAAAGCAGCAAAGCTGATGGAACCGTATGGTATTGTTCACGATGTATGTCTGCGCATGCTTAATGCTGACACTCCATTAGACGAGATTACAGTCGTACTCGACCGGACTGGTTACAGGGGTGAGATCCCACACAAGCTGTACCTCCCAGACGATTCAGAGTTCGCAGCACTGGCACACTGTCCAAAAGAGATATACATGTAGCTCTGTTTTCTCTGGTGACGTATCCACGTATATGCATTCCATATGAACTCTGAGCAGCATATCATTTGTAATAATAAAACATTGCATCAATTATATTCAATGTCTTGATCCAACATATGTTGGTTTTGGTGACTCTGGAAACGTCCCCCAACATGGTATAGACTGAAAGATACACACATATATACTAGCGTGAATATAAAATTAAGCTTTGACAGTGGACTTTTTGGAGCGAGCCTTCTTGGCTGCCAGCAGCTTCACCGCCGCCTTTTTCTTCTTCAAGCGGTCCTTCTTCTTAATGGACTCTGCATTGACCATCAAAAGTCCGTGATACCGGGCCAAAAACACGTCAAGGCTGGACGGCGCAACAAGTGTGCTGAGTTTGCGCTTTTCAGTATTTGCACGCACAAGCGTTGCATACTCTGCGTCGTCGAGCGACAAACGATCCACAATCAATTGCATGGCTTCCTCATTCGAAGCTGTTTTGGCCCGCTTCTTTTGCCGCTCCTGTTTGACGCCCTCGTAATCGTACCGCTTCACCGTCACTGTCACACTTCCGTTTTCGCGCGTTGCCACGAACAGCTCGGCAAGCGCTGCCAGAAACTATACTGCTAAAGTGTTTGTTAGCATGGGAACATTTTGCTGATTGAAATGCAAAAGGATTGGGACTATGTACCTCGTCGTTGTTGAGCAACATTGAATTTAGCAAGACTAGAGTTTAAAAGAACGTGTAAATGCAAGTAGAGACAGAAAAAGCGTTTGGCAGCTTGGTCCGCATTAGCTGATCAGCATGGATCCCTTTTCCCGATCAACTGTTTCTTTCCTACTTTGTTCTCTGCTGTTTTATTGCAATTCGTCAGCTAATGCGCAAGCATCCCTTACAATGTCGATTCTACGGCGGTTGAGAGCGCTGGGTCAGGTGGGACAACGGCTGATATCAACAGTTGAGGCCGGAACTGCGTACGAGAACCAAGCCGTTGCAACGCTCAACCAGCTCGGAGCATCGCTCGAACGTGTGGGCGGGGCCAGCGACCACGGCATTGACTTTTGCGGTCGCTGGACACTGCCCTCTCACCGCGAATTTTATGTGGTCGGGCAGTGCAAGCACTACGAGCGCAAGAAGATCGGACCGTCGATTATCCGCGAGTGGGAAGGCGTTATGTCGCGGCAAGAGCTCGACACACTTGGCATTGTGGTGGCGACAAGCGGGTTTACGCCTAGCGGCATACATGCTGCGCTGAGCTCAGCGTACCCGGTTGCGCTGGTCACTATGGCTAGCCCGCTTGTGCATGTGGAGCCAAAGCCCGCGTATGTGCAGAGCGCGATCCGTGGCTTTGTGTGGAACAGAGCAGCAGAGCCGTTTCTGGGCCGCTTGATGGTGGCTAAAAAGCACTACGATGTGCAAATGGTCGACTTGGATGACCCGGCTGCGTTTACGATCCAGCTGTTTTGGGATGGCAAACCATTGACAATGGCTCCGCCCTGCCTAGATCCGACTCCATCGTCCTTGGATTAAGAACCCTGCTTCGTGCTGTCGTTATTGTGGATTAACCACATGCCAATTGTATCCTAGTATTTACCATATGCTACATTGACGGTGCGGCGAATAAAAGTCTATTGCTACCGCCTGGATACCCACACATGCAATGCTTTTCGTATTTATAGAATATAACAATAGAAGCTTTTAAAACATTAGCCTAATTGCGTGTCATCTGCATCGCCATCAACAAGCCCGCCAAAGTCAAGCTGCACAGACATGACTTGCTTGCCAGCAACCATGGTCGTGTCGGACACGATAGCGCCAATAGCCTTGAGATGTGCAATAATCAGTGACAGCTCGCTGGTCGCATGGCCAGAAGCCGACATCTCGCGACGCAGCTCGTCCACAGACATCGTCTGTGTATCCAACAACACTTCAATAACTGCCTGCATAGTCGCTCCATGGTCCTTATAAAAGTACCGCAACAACCTCGTAACAAATGCCGTGCGCTCTGCCTGTACGCCTGCGCTGGTGTCCCACCACGGCACAAACACTTTGGTCTCTAGCAGCTCCAACGTATGCATCGCATTGTCAAAGAACGCACATGCAGTGTCGTCCAGTTCACCAATCTCCGAAACATGCGCCAGCTGGTCGCGCAGCCGATCCAGTACCACCCGTGTGTCGGACCCGTCAGTCGTGTCTTGGAGCTGGTCGTCTGTTGGAACTGCTGCCGTCTCGTGCTCAACGTCCGCCAGCATGCGTCGTACGCGTATTATTTCTGCATCCACTTTGCTGGCCTCTTCCAAAATACCGCCTGTAGGTCGCGACGCTGCTCGTACACGGTTCAGCTCGGCCAAGTCCCGCTCTTTGGCGGCCACAAGGCTCTTTGCGTTCAGTAAGTTTGTCTGCTCGTCCGATAACGCTGTTTGCTCGGCTTTAAGTGCTCGTGTGAGCTCGGCCATGGCGATCTCATCGGCGGCCAGTTGCTCATACTCGGCCGTTTGCTCTTCGACTTTCCGCCCCAATGTGTCGTGTGCTGTCCGAATCGCTTCAATCGCTGCTTCGAGCTGGTCGACTTGCCGGAACAGAAACGGCACGGCTTCTTTTGATATCAGGTCTTGTGCCTTGCTTATGTCGCTGGCGGTCGTCAGATCGTACTTTTTCTCGCTCCGGATCACTGTCCCCACTCGGGGAAACGTCTGTGTCAGCTCGGATAACGAGCTGGTCATTGTGTGGAGCTACAGCCAGAAACATTTAACCAATGTACGTGTGCATTAGCGGTGACTGTCGGTTCATTTGCTTTGAAGTAGGTGTCAAGTCGGTGCTTACGTTGTTGTTGCATTGTTCCAGTGTACTGACACACTGGTCGAGCGAGCTCAGGTACGCCATTGTCAATATTAAAGTGCCAATATTAAACAGTCTAATGCAAAAAAGACAAAACTAATAAACGAAATAAAACAAAACAAGTAAACATTTCATCACATGATTACAGCCCTAACACAGC
Source organism: Coemansia sp. RSA 720 (assembly GCA_027577495.1). Lineage (NCBI taxonomy): Eukaryota > Fungi > Kickxellomycota > Kickxellomycetes > Kickxellales > Kickxellaceae > Coemansia > Coemansia sp. RSA 720. The sequence goes on from JANBQV010000010.1 coordinate 170,049, forward strand.
AGCCACTGCTATCCTGTCAAATATTCCTTTCGGCTAAAATACGCCAGACAATTAAACCGTCCTCCTGTGGCCCTTTTTCTTGCACCCTATATTCTACATTCCTTTTCATTATTCTAAATACTAGACATCGTACTAAACAATGAAGCTAGTACGTTTTCTGATAAAGCTCAAGAACGAGACCGTCACAATTGAGCTCAAAAACGGCACCCATGTGCAAGGCACAATTACGGCTGTTGATATGAGCATGAACACACATTTGAAAAAGGTTAAAATGACGGTCAAGAACCGCGAACCTACCAGCCTTGACACGCTGAGTCTGCGGGGCAACAATATTCGTATGTATATTCTGCCAGATAGTCTGCCTCTGGATACGTTGCTTATTGACGATATGCCAAAGCCCAAGGCTCAGAAGCGGAAGGCAGAGTCGGATCTTCGTGGCCGTGGCCGCGGTGGGCGTGGTGGTCGTGGCGGCAGAGGTGGTCGTGGGGCCAGAGGTGGTCGGCGTTAGAATATTTTTATTTTTGTTGCTACAGAATAATAAACTACAGCTGCTCTTTGAACATTTTTAAACTTTTACTAATTTACGATTAATTTTTTGAATTTTCGGACCATAGTTTGGTCATTTGTTAAACAGACAATGGTTTTCTAGCCAATCTTGCCCTTTAGTTTTTTCAAACTGATTATATTTGTTCTTGTTTGATATTTAAAAGGCCATGGCGCGTATTCGCTACACACATTTTGTCTCGGCAAAAGCTGATATACTGGCCGGCGTTATCGGCGGAATGCTGGGCTACTTTTTGCATGAAAAGAAACGCCCTGAACCCCGGCAGCGTTCATTAGTCGATCTGCTTCAGCGACGGTTTGGTCAATAAATGGTCTAGATTTTACGAATGCAGCTTTTTACTTTATCTGTGGTATCCGGTCCAGGCTCATCATGTGCCTAGACATGTATAATACTGAATGCCAGCACGTGTTGCTCACTCAACCAACGACTTTTTTCTTTACTCTGCCTTTCAGTTTTATTGTTAAAAATTTTTAATTCAAACTGAGACGCACAACTATGAATTCTTCATGATGTATTCTTCTGACTACTGGTTGACTAGTTAACTAAAGAACTATTCGCATCCCTTGCGTCTCGTTTATTGCCTTGAGCGTTCCCGATCTTTCCAGCTCGGTGGCTCGGCGACTCAGTGATGGTTCAGCAACATCACATTGCCTGCAGGAATTACCCATAAATATTTTACTATCCCAATCAAGTATCTTAATAAAACAAAACCGAATCAACTTTTAGAAAAAGCAGGATCACTTGCATATATTATTGTTATTATGAAGTACGGGTTGTTTCTGCTAGACGATGAGCCCAAGCCGACTGTGCTGCCTGATCGCAAGCAGCACCGGCAGCGTACCACGCCCACCACTCCCACCACTCCCACTGCAACATGGCGGCAATATGCGCGGCGCAGTCTTGGCACACCATTTCCGGCATCAACACCAGTATCAGCTCGGGCAGTTGACGACCAGGGCGACCGGTACCGCGAGCTAGTGCAAAAGGCACAAGTGCGGCTAGGCGGAGTAGCAAAGGACAAAACACACCACACACGAGCGAGTGCCTGTCAAGCATATGCGCACCCAATCCAGCGTGAGCTTGAAGAGACCCGCTTGTTCCTGTCTAAACTGAGCGTGGACAAACCAGCGCCTTTGGTAAAGACAGATGTGGATAAAAACGTGGCTGACACGCTGGCCAAGGTCGAGCAAATGCGACACGACTTTGAGAATCAGCGTGAGCAGAAGCAAAAGGCAAATGAGGCGGAAAAAGCTGAAGCAGCCAAGAAAGTCCAAGATGCCAAGCAGGCCGAGGAAATGAAGAAAGCAGAAGCGACAAAGAAGGCTGCTGAGGAGGCCAAACAGGCCGAGGAAGCCAAGCAGGCTGAGGAGGCCAAGCAGGCCATAGAACAGTCAAAGCCCAAGGAATCGTCTACATCTGAGCAAGCTGCATTGTTGGCCAAACGTTATCGTGACATGTACTCGGAACTAATGAACGATTTGGCGCCAAAGATTCGGGCAGATCCGCAAAAACGAGCACACTGCTTCAAACAACGTGGGCTGGTGACTCGAGGTGTGGGTCAGCTCAAAGACAGCTGGGAGTTTATCGGCCGGACTGCAGACAGCATAAAGTCAATACTGAGTGCAAGCACATCAGCCGATGTGCAGGATTGGATGCTCAACTTGGTGGCCAAGTCACTAGTCAAGCAAGCTGAGCGCGAAGTATCTGTTGCACCTCATGCAGCATATCCGCTGGCGGCAACTGCAGTGCTTGTGATGCAAGCCTATCCAAAGCTTGCAGACATGCTGATGGTCCGGCTGGTGAAAAAGTGTCCATTTGTGGTTCCTCAGTACATGGCCAAGCAGCCTGGCCAAAACACCGACGATTTTATAAAAGCAGCTGGGTACCGGCAGAACGATGACGGAGATATTGAGAGTGAGGGTATTTACGCTGAGCGCATGACTGGAATGCTTGCACTGTTTGCAGCAATTGTGCAGATGCCCGATATTGGTGGCCAGCCCAACCCATTCCCAGTACATCATGGATGGACATGGCTTGCTCGCATAATCAACATGCCACCACGGGCAATATCGCCACTGCTGGTGCAGACTTTCTTGTCAGTTGCTGGTCCCACCATGCTGGGTGTATATGGCCGACAGATGGACAAGCTGATCAGTGTATTGGCAACCACATGGATTGCAACTGTGACTGGTTCATCACCCCTGGCTGTGGCTGGCAAGTCTAATCTCACAACGTTTATTGACGAGTATCGCAGTTCTGGCAGCATTCGTGAATGTAAGGGGCGTGTTATCAAAACTCGTTAGGTTTTTTTTTTAAAAAAAAAACAGTGCAAAAAAGTCACTGGGGATACTTGGTTAATCTAAATATCATTGTCATCTTTATCTATTACTTGTTTGTACCTAAATTTATTTTTAGTGCTTGAGCAAGTACACTATAACGGCCCAGAATTAGATCCATTACAGTTATGCGAAGAATAAAAACTGTTGCAACACCATTTTTAATCCGAATAATAAGCTAATTAGTCATTAGACACATTTAATTTATTGGATAAAGTCTAGAGTTCCTAGTTGGGGAAGTTTTAAAAGGCAGGATTTATGTTTGGGAGTTTCACCCTCTTTTCTTCGCCATTCACCACTTTTCTCTCTAGTTTATTAGTACAACTACTCTTTATTTGAACAAATTACTATTCTTTAACCATGGTTAGAGCCTTGTCTCCAGAATTATTCTGGCAAATGGCCCAGTACAATATAGTTGATGCTACGGTTATTATCTCTGTGCTGTACTTTGGTGTAGGGAGTCGACTGAAGCTACAGTCCTATTATGGGCAACCACTAACTATTATGGCTAGCGCAATACTTGTGGCTCTGGCTGCTGTGTCCGAGTTTACCAATTGGCTACATTGCCTTCCTGTTTTGGCAGCTGCTGGATTGCCTGTGTTGGCTGCTCACCCAGATGGCTATGTAGCGTTTCAAGTAGCCAATATGTTGGGCATTTATCAAGCAATATCCAACCAGTCATCGGTAATAATGGTAGCTCAAATACTGAGTCAAGCAATATCCATGCTCAGCACTCTGGATAAATCAAAAATTAACTTTATTAGCGGCATATGGAGCACCTTTACATTTGCAAAAGAGCGCAAACTGCTGTCAAAGGGCAAAATTACTCTTGAAGATATTCCTCAGCAGCCAGAGTGGCTGGTCGCTGCTACGAGTAAAGATATCAATATTGATATTAACCAGCCTTACTTTGTTATTCAGGCTATTATTCGTGCTGTATGGAAGCCACTTGCTCCTTTGTACATTGTACAGTTTTTGCTTGAATCATCTGTTGTAGCCAAGGTTTATATGCATAGCCAAGTATTACGCTCGCTTGATGCCCCACACATATCTATGTTTCATGGAACTTGTTACATACTAATATGGGCAATTCTGTCAAACATGGCACATGTTGGGGATCGTATCAATGAGTATATTAATTACATATGGAACTACTCAGAACACAGTATAGCGGCCCAAATTAAACAGCAGATTTCCAAGGCTGGCTTTCAGCAAAGCAGATCATCACTAAATAACATAGAGGAAGATGTGCAGGAATTGGTGTATGTTTTAAAAAATATTGCAGTGGCTACTCAAAGATTTTTAAACGTAATATTAACTATGTGGTCTGTATACCAGCATGTTGGATATTTGGTAATTGTTCCATTTATGATTGATTTTACATTTAAAATATCAAGATACATTATCCGTATATACTCTCCAGAATCTGTGAACAGATCCAAGCTTAACAGCCGTTTATACAAGCAGAAAATTATGCGTAATGTGTACAGATATATAAGAGCTATCAAATTATTTGGCTGGGAACAAACATACATATTGCCGCAGATACATAAAGTATACAAAACCAATATAATACTGGATGTAGGCTTTAATGTATTAACAAAAATTATTGACCAAGTAATATATATAAAAGACGAGTTTTCAACATTAATAATTGTTTATACCCATTCTAAGCAAGGCATTTTATTGGCTGCTGCTACTTCTGCTGACATTTATCAAATTTCGTATTTGGTTCGGAATCTCCATTTTTATATTATAAGCATTTATAGAGAGCTATCATATATTGCTGATATAAGGAGGGCACACGATGAAGTAAAAGAACTATATAGTGGTGATTACTTTCATACATTGCCCCATGTACCCATTGTGCCAACAGGTTCTACACCTTCTGTGGTATTGAATGACTGTAGCTTTACCATTAATGAGCGTTCAGATACAGCTTATTTAAAGCATATATCTTTGCAGTCTACTGCTGGAGAAATTGTGGCTATAGCTGGCTCATCTGGGTCAGGTAAATCTATGATGCTGTTGGCCATATGTGGCGAAAAGAAAATGTTAGCTGGGGCAGGTCAGGTAACGGGCAAATTGGCCTATTTGGAGCAACCTCCGTTTATTATGAATGACACCATTAGAGCCAATATCCTACTTGGTAGAGAGATGGATAAAGCGCAGTATCAGCAAGTAATTTATGCCTGTGCTCTTAATGAGGATATCGAGCACTGGCCCTCAGGTGATTTGACATTGATTGGAGAAAAGGGTATTAATATTTCTGGAGGACAACGAGCTCGATTGGCTCTGGCTCGTACTTTGTATGCTCCAGCAGATATTTATATATTGGATGATCCACTGTCTGCTGTAGATGCTCATGTCAAGCGACATATAATGGAACATGTGCTGCTGGATACCGGTATGTTAAAGAATAAGCTGCGGATAATAGCTGCTAATACTGAACATATATTGCCCTTTGCCAGCCAAGTAATGACGATAAATGAAGGTCAGACTACTCTAACTCATCAAACTCCAGCAACCTATACTGCAGTATTGCCCCCTCTGGTACCTCAGCCATTGATCAAGTGCAAGAGTACAGTACAACTAGCAACCAGCACTGCTGTCCTATCCAGTGATGTGGTGGAAAAATCAAAGGTTGATCAGCCTGTGGAATGGCCAATGTGGTCCAATATTATGTATTTGGTTGACATTTGTGGGTGGCTGACTATATTTAAGGTTATGATTATAGGAATGGTGCGTCCAGTAATACAATTTATTGCGAACCGTTATATTTTAGCTGCACTCCAAACAGATAAAAGCAAGAGCGCCCATGCTCTATTTACGTTTTTCTGCACTTCTGTTGCTTATTCATTGACCAGCCGTGTGGTAAACTCAATTCACAGATTTATTGACCAAAGATTTACATCACAGCTGATTGAGAAGAAAATCAACCAGGCATTTATTACTGGAGTTATTCATGCTCCTTTGACATATTTTGATAGTATAACCGAATCCAGTCTTGAGAATGCATATGGTCAAGGAGTAACAAAGTTAATCAGCCAGCTAACTAGGTTTATACAGAACAAGCCTGCTGCAGTGGTTGGTACTTTATTGTCATTATACCAGACAGTAGGAAAATCACCGTATTTGCTGTTGATTGCCCTTCCAGCAGCATTGCTAAGAAATATGAATCAAAACTCTTGTATCAGAGTATATAATATATTAGAAAAGTATAATGGTATAGTGAATGAGAAATGCAATGCATTAACAAATTTAATATATGAGCGCAGCAGTTTGATTCGGATACTTGGGGTTGAGTCATATTTTTCAAAAACTAACCAAGATGCAAAGGAAATGAGAAGTTCAGTTGCTTCATTCCAGAATAATATTAACAGCTTTAAGTATGCATATTCACAAAATATTAGTTTAATGGCTGACATGATACATTATTTTGCCATTTGTTTGTTTGGAAACTTTATCAAAAATCAGATATTATCAAGGGAATATATATCTTATGGAAATATATTAACTGAAATGAGATCTTACATGAATCAATTACTAAGTATTCCAGCTGATGTATTGGCAATAACGACCAAAGTAAATATACTTAGACGTCATGCTACTATTACTTCAGAGGCTCCATATATATGCGAGAATAGACCAGCTGCTGATTGGCCATCTCAGGGATTAATTGAAATAACCAACCTCAGTTTAAAATATAGGCCAGATATGAACTATGCCTTGAACAATATAAACCTAACTATTAAACCAGGAGAAAAGATTGGCATTGTGGGTCGGTCAGGAGCAGGAAAGTCAACCTTGGCCCAGGCATTGTTTAGACTAATTCCGGATGGTATAACAGGTTCAGTAAAGATCGATGGTCAGGAGACATGTGATATTGGAGTGGGTGACTTGCGGCCCAGACTGGGTATTATTCCTCAAGAATCAGCAATATTCCAAGGTTCAGTTAGAGATAACTTGGATCCACTTAACGTATCTTCAGTGGAAAATATCTGGGCTACTCTAATTAAGTGCAACGCAGCACAGGTGGTGGCTCCGCCTAAACAGAAGAGAAATGCATTTAGGAGAAAGTATGTTTCTGACTGTGTCAAGAGATGGCAAAATGCCAATATTTTAATGAAAGCATTATTGGTGATGATAGATGAAACACCAGGTCGTATATCTCTCTCGAGTATAATCGATGAAGAAGCACCGCCATTGGATAAAGCAGCATCCAACACTGAATACAGATTAAGCAGTGGTCAGAAGCAGCTGTTTAGTTTGTGTCGTATGATTATGCATCACCACAAAGTAGTTGTGCTGGATGAGGCCACAGCTCAGGTAGATTTAGAGACTGATACTAGCATTCAACAGGTGGTACAGAAAGAGCTTGCTGACTGTACAGTGCTAACCATTGCTCATCGGCTGGAAACTATTATGAATAGCGATAGAATAATAGTCATGGATCAGGGAGAAATTAAAGAAATTGGTCCTCCTCAGCAGCTATTGAAGTCTGGCGGGTGTTTTGCTGAATTGGTAAAAGCCAATGATTTTGGCCAGTATGCTGCCCCTAACAAGAAATAATAATCATTTCTTTAGTGTTTTTATAGTTTATGTTGAATACATTTGAAATATTACTGATTCAGTAGATGACAAGCAATTAACTTTGTAGGTTTATAGCAAGATAGCTGTGCCTCATTAACAAGAAGTGCTGTTTATGCCGATATTAAAGAATGCATGCAAAACACTGTTAGCCAAGTGTTTTTACTAGTCAAATAAAGTTAATAAAATTCACTAGTATGGAATGCCATTAGTTGCTTTCTGGAACTGGTCATACATCACTGTGCGCTTGTTCTCATATGAATCAGCAATGCGGTCTGCCATAAACAGTGCAGCCTCACGGTTTGACCTATCGAGCTGGAACCTTGACCTGAGCTTGCTCAACGTCACCTCGCCCTTGAAACATGGCACCCCAGAGTCAATCATCTGCGCGACATTTTGTACAAACATGTTATAGTCTCAGTTTTCAGACATATATATTGAGCAAGGAGCCACCGAGCTGCCCTCCGAGCTGCCGAGTCTCCTTGCCTGGGGAGCTGATTTACCGATTCCAGATGTTGGGTACCAGATCCGGTGATCGTGTAGGGATATAGTCGGGATGACGTTCTCATCAGAGTTTGTTTTCTTTTCTCTTCAGTATCGTATTATTACACATATTGTCAAATGAAATGTTTAAAGCCAACAAGACTATGAAGGTACGGAGAATGCAATATGTGACGTATGCTATTTCCTGACTAGTCTTATACTTCAATATGTGGGATTATGTGCTAGCAATAGCGTTCGTGGAAAATGCGCACATTATATGACCTGCCACAAAAAAACACAATATTTGATTGCACGGAAAAGCCCCACAAGTTCTTTATAATGTTACAAAATGTTATTAGCTATCTATAAAAATAAATTCAATTATCAGAACAACTGACTTAGGCGTTATTATTTGTAAATATGGACCAGAACACTGCTCGGGCGTTGTTTGAATCGGGTGCGTGCTTGGTAATTCTGGGCGCACCCACGGGTATTGAGTTTGGCATTGATCTCGACACATGGGAAACCGGACCACTGTTCAAGGGTCTTAAAATGATACCGCCTGGCATTCACTATATCCACTACAGGTACTTTTCACTCGTATAAAACGTTATATGTGATAGGCATTTGCAAAATAACCTGTTTTAAAATTGTTGCTTGGTACTGTAGTGCGCTTAATGGCGAAAAGCAGCCAGGAATGCGAAGCGGCTTTTTCCACAACTTTTCACCTCGCGAGGCAAGTTTTATTTCAACCAAACGTACTATATTAGTCAATGTGTGTAGCTAATGATTCTGGATGTAGGTGGTGGCTAAGCGGTGGTGCCAAGAGACGGAGGATTTAGTGATGGTGGACGAGGAGAATACAGAGCGGATCCGGCTGAACATTCGTGATCTGGACAAGGGACTAGGCGCATACCAAACGGGCGAAAACAACAAAACATACACCCAATGGCAGCAGCTTACTTGCAAAATCACACCCAAGCTGCTGCATGAGGTACTGCCACCGCACGGGTGTTTCTCATCAGCTACTGGCTCTGCATACGAGGACGAAGAAATGGCAGCAGTGCTTAAAAAGCTCAAACAGCAGGCACCAGCCATGGCTGAGCACGGCGTAACAGCCGCTGACGTGCAATCAATCATTGACGAACCCACAAACTGTGCATCAAGCGACCGGTTCAGCTTTACGCCAATCAACATCCGACACTCGTTCCCTCCTCGTGCAACGCCCGACGAGCTGCGTCGGTTCAGCAAAGACAAATCATGGCTCTTGCGCTCCATTCTCCAATCGCGAACGAGTGCGGATATACTGGGCGAGTTCCAGCTGGCGTTTTTGGTGATTCTCGTTGGCCAGAACTTTTGTGGAATCGAGCACTGGAAGCGCATTTTGCATTTAGTTCTGGGAAGCGCTGACGTGTTGGCGGATGCACGAGTAGTGGAAACGGTGGTTCTTCCTGTGCTACGGTGTTTTATGAGCCAATTGCGCGTGTGTCCGCATGAGTTTGTTGCGTCGGTGCTGGAGCAGGACAATTTTGTTGCCGAGATATTGCAAGAGTTTGTGCTGAATGTGTATGAGAGTGGTGGGGGGTTGGATCCGGAGATTGCGCGGCTGCGGACGGTGTTGAAGATGTTTGACTGGGTGTTGCCAGAAGGCCAGCAGCTCCAAACCGAGGCTGACGAGGAAGAAGGCGAGTATGCTCCGCAAGTCGTTGATCTCTAAGTTTTGTATTTGGAGAATTCGCTAGAATGCGAAGCACTTGAAAATTGGCCGGATGATTTGTCATGATTTGCTGGAGGACCAGTCAGTTCCTGGTGCAGCCAATAAGAGTGATGACGCAAGTGATTGAGATTAAAGATAAACGCATGTGACCGCGTATAAAAGTGCCACCTTTCCGCTACCGCATTCCACGTTTTTCTTTCTTTTGCTTTTATACAGACTTTTATTTCTACCAAGAATCCTCAAGTTTCAAGCAAGTGTACCAATGTCATCTTCAATCATGCGCACTGTCACCCGCACCGTGGGCCGCACGCCTCTGCGAGTGGCCACTGCACCAGCTGCTACACGTGCACTCTCCGTGCGTTTGTTCAGCTCGCGCAAGAGCCAGCACAAGCACATTCCAACAAGCAAGGCCAGCATCAACCCCGGCGTGCTGGGCGCACTGGCGGCAGGAGCTTTGGCCGGCTGGTACTTTTACTCTGGCGCAGAAACTGGGCCATCAAACCGTGACTCGTGGCGCAAGGTCAACTTCCACAATGTGTATAAGGACATTGCATCCCTTCTTGAAGACGAAGACTACGATGACGGCTCGTACGGCCCGGTGTTTGTCCGCTTGGCGTGGCACGCATCAGGAACGTATGACCGCAAGACTGGTACGGGCGGCTCTGATGGCGCGACTATTCGGTTCACGCCTGAGTCTGGGCACGGGGCGAATGCAGGGCTCGACGTGGCCCGTGCGCGTCTCGAGCCACTAAAGAAAAAGTATCCGCATATCTCATACGGCGACTTGTACACGTTGGCTGGCGTGGTGGCAGTGCAAGAGCTGGGCGGCCCCACGGTGCGCTGGCGGCCGGGCCGCTCGGACGAGAAAGTCTCGGAGCATTGCACGCCCGACGGCCGGCTGCCTGATGCGGCGCAGGGAGCAAACCACGTGCGCGACATATTCTACCGCATGGGATTCAACGACCAGGAGATCGCTGCCCTCGTCGGTGCTCACGCTCTGGGCCGGTGCCACTCGACTCGCAGCGGATACGAGGGCCCGTGGAACGCCTCGCCTACCGTGTTTACAAACTTCTTTTATACGGAGCTGCTGGAGGACAAGTGGGTGCCGAAAAAGTGGGACGGGCCTGCGCAGTATGTGGACAAAGACACAAAGTCGTTTATGATGCTTCCGGCCGATGTTGCGTTCAAGACTGACCCGCAGTTCCGCAAGTACGTGGAAAAGTACGCAGCCGACCAGGATGCGTTCTTTGCCGATTTCGCCCCTGCCTTTACCAAGCTGTTGGAACTCGGCGTAAAGTTCCCCACGGATGCTCCGGTTTACGAGTTTAAGACTCTTGAATAAACAAGTTATTCTACATAATTAAACAAGCTGCAATAAAAATTAAGCTACTTTTTTCAGCAAGGTGCGCCGGCTGATCCCCGCACGAGGCACGCTGGATCCTTTTAGCAGGTCTTTGAGCGATGCTCCGGGCGCCTTGCGCTTTGTTCCGTTTGGCGAGTGGGTTGGTATTCCGTTTGAGGATAGCGAAGATAGAGATGATCCGCTTGAATGTAGTTTTGGCCGAGCAATTTTGGGCGACGTGGGCGAGGAGAGCAAAGATCCGAGCGCTGCATTTCGTCCGGGCTTGGCGCTGCCTGTTGGCTTTGGCAAAGGTGTGCTCGCTGTCTTGGCTGTCCGCACAGGTGCCTTGGCCATCTTTACAGGCGATTTGACTGTCTTCGCTGGTGCTTTGGCTGCCTTCACAGGTGCAGCTGCCTTTACGTTGCTACTGGGACTCTTCTTGCTCGTTGCTTTCGTTGCAACTGCTGTGCCCTTGTTCGTGTGCCTTGCCGTCTTTGTAATCACAACAAACGGCCCGTCGCCAGAAAAATCCGAGTCATCGTCCGAATCAGCATCCTCGTACACATCGCTCTCCACTGACGACAGACTGCTGGTAGCCCCAGTGCCATTGGTCTGGCGTTCAATGTTAGGCAACAATTCAGTTGGTTTGTGCTCATCGCGGCTGTCTGGCGGTGTCGGTTCAATATACAACGTTGGTTCGTTCTCTGACTTTGCATCTTTGTCGTTCTCCGCTGACTTTGCACTTTTATCACTCTCAGTGTCGCTGCCAGAAAATGACTGTACATCTGCCCGTTCATCAAAACCACTGTCCGGGCTCTGCGCTTTGTCGTTTTTGGCTGTCTTTGTTTGCTTGGAGCTCTTGGTGGTTTTGGTTCTTTTCTTTGGCGCCTCTCTATTAAACCAAGGGTTTCAGAGTATGTTTAGCCGTAGCTCCTCCTGCACTACCCAAGAGCCTAATGCGATTACACAGTGTACTTACTCGTCTTCAGTGAGCTGAAAGTCTGATTCGTCGCTGTCTCCCAATGTCTCTTCATAGTAATTGATCTTTGCTCGGCTATGCTGCGATCCATATAAACGATATCGAATTAGTACGCATGCCCTGACTCTACCGTTTTCTCGCCACACCTAAACACGGTTAACGTACCTTGTGCGGGTCATTGCGGTTTCGAATCTTGAAGTGTTTTTTGCAAAATAATAAAGTGTAAATAAATAACAGAAAGAGGGGAAACAGAAAAAGGCGATCGGAAAAAACTGAGATCCCTGGCTGCGGATTATTTGGGCAAAAAGCTTTTGATTGCAACAATAACCAGAGCTTGAATTAGTTTATGTAAAAACGTCAGAGTCCATTAGGTTTTTGACGTAGTTTTCAAGCGTAGTCTGCTCTTGCCCCAGCTTGGATATCTCGTGCTCCAACGTGTCGTATCTAGCTAGCTTTTCTTGAAGCTCGGTCAAGAGCAACCCCGTAGTCTGCTCTTTGCTACTCGCATCGTTTGTCGTCGAGTTGTGCTGCGACATGGATGATTCTAAATAAAAAATAATTGCGCAGCAAAAATGCAAATATTAGCGATGAAACGCAGCTTTTACGCCATGCGTGTCGCAAAGAGCAGCTATGGGTGAGGCGCAGCCCTTGGCAACTGACAAATCATTCAAATTTTTCTGTGCTTGCTTTCTCTTTTTTTCACACTTTTACTTTTACACAAATGTTTAGCTTTCAGGGCGATTTCAAGCGACAACGCAATATTAATTTGGGCGGGCGCCAGCGCAACGACACTGCCCGGTCCAATGCACAAGCTGTGCTGAACAAGGCACACGAGGAACGAGAAAAGCGCGAGTTGGAGCGACGTGGTTTAATTGCTGCTGTGACGATTAGACGGCGGTGGCTCGGCGTACAGGCCACGGCCAAATGGCGGCAGCAAATGCACGACAGCCTTGACATGAATGCGATTGAAGAGCCTAATTCCGCCCTCGACAATTTGTATGACGCTGTGGCTAGTTTTGCGCTCTATTATAACGGCAGGCAGCAACATATCGACAGACTGCATGTGGTTTTGCGTGCTCTGTTTGGGTGTGCAGACGATGGGTCGCGCTACCGAAGAATCATTGCTGATGCGCGCGCGGGTAACCAGTCAATCGACATAAATCGATGGACGCTACTGGCGTTATATGTGCTTGGAAAGGCGCTACAGATCCCCAAGGACGGGGTGGTACGGGTAGACGCTGAGTTGGTGCTGACGGCGGTGGAAGAGGCGGTTTCTGTAGACATCATGGTAGATTCTGATCAGTGGTCGCTGACGAGCAGACTGATAGAAACCCGAGGTCTGTATGCATTTATAGCAAAGTGCCTATCGATGGGCAGCAGTAGTATTACGGAGCGAGCAATCCGCATTGCAGCTATTCCGGTGGGGTCAAAGTCACTACAGGACCTTGCTATTCCATATTTTGCCCGGTGGATCCTGGCCATACCTGGCCTGCCCAACAAAATTGGTGTCGCTGGTGTAACTGCACTGACCAAGGCGCACATGGACTGGCGCCTGCTGGCCGAGTATATCCGAGACGAAATGGCAAGCATTGCCTTTGGCGAGAGCGATACCGCGGTGCCACTGGCAGCTATCAACATAATGGGCAATCTGACAGCCTTTGTACTTCCGCAGCTATCCCGCCACGGTGCGCTGACACCTTTGGACACTGGCTTTATTGCGGCCTGTACTGTCTGTGCACGGTTGATTCCCAGCTGTAATCTCTTTGAGAGTTCGTCAAAAAGAGCCACAGTGCCTGTTGATTTAGTCGCCCAGTTGCTCAAAGCAGTGGATACGAGCGCGCTAAAGTGGCTCAACGGCGTGCTGTCGGTGCAGGTCTTGGGACTGCTGGTGCGGGCCAGCTGCATGGACACTTCGGCCAGGGAGAATATTTATGCGCGCAATGCACAGGAGCTGCTGTTGATATTTATTCAAAAGTGGGGCAAGACTGCGAGCAGCACGGTTATTGACAACATTTTCCAAACGGTCGATATCCGCACGGTTGGGTGGCGGGCAATTCTGCAAGATCCGCAGTTCCTCCATAGCTTTGCGGGCGACCGGGTCCAAGTGAGCACGATAAAGTCGCACAATTTGGCGCAGTTGTACCTGCTCTGTGAGGTGCTGAACCGCCAGCTGGAGACCATCGGAGATGACGAGCTGTTTCAGCAGGGTGTGTCGCTTCCACTATCCGATATCCGCACCATTGCTCGCGTGTGTCGCAACATTGCGTTTGCGCTGTACTGGTCGCAGGAGACATCAGACGAATTGGCGCATATCCGCGACAGTGCAGCCACGCTGGCACGGCAGCTGTTTATCCGGAACGCCCGTCATCCGTTTGTCGACGAGGACTTTTGGTTGGTTCCGCCGACACTATTGGACATGACGTCATTTGCCGACAAAGTGGCCGAGGACCCGATGTTTTCGAGTGAAGCCAAGGGCATTGACAGTGACAGTGACAGCTCGTCGGCCGAAGACTCCGATTCAGACTCTTCCACCGATATGTCGCGGGCTGGGATCCGGGCTCCAAACAGCCGGCGCGACTGGGCCCTGCACACATATTCAAACATTGCGCGGCAGCGGCAGCGGCGTGCGGACCAGATGATCATGACGCCGCGAATCGCAGTATTGCGCAACATTCCGTTTGTTGTGCCATTCAATGACCGCGTGCGGCTGTTTCATGCGCTTGTCAACCGCGACCGAGCGCGGCTTGGACTTTCGGCGATTGGCCGAGGCAGCGATTCGTTTGCATACAATTATACGTTTGCCGAGGCAACAGTTCGGCGTGGACGTATTTTCGATGATGGGTTTCAGCAGTTGTATCCTGTGTTGACGGGGAAGCCAATGACTTCAGAGTCAGACCGGTCAAATGTTGCAGGCGGTGCGGATAGCCGGGGTGCATCGAGTAGTGGCTGGCGTGTTGTAGATGATCCGAGCGAGATGGACCATACGGGCGTGGCACCAGGGGAGTTTGTAGAGGGGATGAGTGATGTTTGGCGCGGGAACGTGCGCCAGTATCCGGCAATGTCTGCGTTTGACGGTGGTATAGAGAATCCAGAGATGGTTGACAGCGATGGCTTTGCTTTCCGTAACGCAATGTCCGAAATTGGCGGCGGCGATGACGTTGCCTTCCGCAACGCAATGTCAGAGATGGGCAGCAGCGGAAGTAGCCAGGTGAGCCGACAGGATATGTTCAAGTACCGAATGAAGATTACATTTGTCGATCAGTACGGGATGCAGGAAGCGGGCATCGACGGCGGCGGCGTGTTCAAGGAGTTTTTGACTAGTTTGGTGCGCGAGGCGTTTGATCCGCACATGGGCCTGTTTACTACGACGGCGCAGCACAACATTTATCCCAATCCCGAGTCGATGCAGGCCGATTCTGAGGCGCGGCAACTGGTGCTGGACAAATACAAGTTCTTGGGCGCAGTGATCGGCAAGGCGCTGTACGAGGGCGTGCTGGTGGATGCGCCGTTTGCGTTGTTCTTTCTGGGCTGTTGCGTGGGCCAGCTGCCCGAGTTCAACGATCTGCCGACGCTGGACGAGGACTTGTACAACGGGCTGGTTGCGCTCAAAAACTATGTGGTGACGCAGCCAAGTGACGAGGACGAGATATACAAGGTGTTTGGGCTGGACTTCACATTGACGGTGAGCATGCGGGACGGGCAGCGGAAGACCGTGTTGCTGGTGCCGCAGGGCGACCAGATCAAAGTGACGGCGCAGAACCGATTGCAGTACCTGGACCTGATTGCGCAGTACAAGCTGGACAAGCAAATAGCGGCGCCAGTGCGGGCGTTTGTCTCTGGGCTGCACACGGTAATTCCTGAGACGTGGATGCGGCTGTTGTTTGCATCTCCTTTGGAGCTGTCGCGTCTTTTGTGCGGCGATTCGGGCGCAATCGACGTGCGAGACTGGCAGCGCAACACTGTTTATGAGGGCGCGTTCCATGCTTTGGGCAAGAACCATGCGATGGTGCGAGAGTTCTGGGATGTTGTGGAGACCGAGCTGACCGAGTCGCAGCGGCAGCGTTTGTGTCGGTTTGCAACGAGCTGTGAGCGGCCGCCGCTGTTGGGGTTTGCCGAGCTGAATCCGCGGTTCTGTATCAGCGGCAACAACGTGGATGGCGCAGACAGCCGGTTGCCCAGCGCATCAACGTGTGTCAATTTGTTGAAGCTTCCCGTGTACAGTTCGCGCCAAATCATGCGCGATAAGCTCGTAACTGCAATAGAGTCAAATGCAGGGTTTGATCTGTCGTAACATTTTTATACATAAGAATATAGAAGCTAGCATTTTTCTTGAACAAACAACAAAAAATCCTACTCTGTTTAGGCGGAGAGCTTGACCTCGCGGGCAATAGCGGCCTCGCGCTTGGCGACCTTGGCCTGCGACTTGGTGCCCATGATTCCTCCACCCCACGTGCGACGGATCTCGTCAGACTTTGCGGTGAAGTTGGCGTTAACAGCCTCCACAAGCGACGCGAGCGACTGCTTGTCCTCGTCCTTGATGTCAACAATGGCCAGGGCGGTGGCGGTCTTTTGGTGCACAACAGTGCCCAAGCGCGACTTGCTCTTGACAATGCAGTACGGGACGCCCATCTTGCGGCAAAGAGCCGGGAGCCAGACGACAATCTAATATATACAAATATAAGTTAGTGCAATGTGATGATATGCTTACCTGGCAACGAGTGCTCGTCGCAGAGCGGCCACTCGTAGTGCGCGATGGGTTGTAAAGAGTTTACAACGCAGTCCTGTTATCAAGACACCCGTGTGTATATTCGATGATCGGATATAACACAGGGGTGGAGCCTGAGATACAGGACTGCTGGACGGACCACAGTACTCGAAAGTAGAGGCTCGTATGGGGGGTCATCGCACACCACGAGCAGCAAATCTGCAGAGTCTAACTCTGCAAACCCGTTGCCAGTGAATGTACTAAGTTACTGCAATAGTTACCTCAATAGGGTCAACATCGTTGGCAATAACCACGAGCTTGGCCTTCTTCGACTCGACGAGGTTGGTGATATGGTTAATACCGTACTTGACGACAAGCTGCTTCTCAGCCTCGGCCTGCTGGCCCGCGGCAACCTTCTCGGCCTGGGCGTTCAACCGCGCCTTCTTCTCCTGCTGCGTCTCGGGGCGGTACTTGGCCAACAGCTTGAACAGCTGCACGGCCGTGTTGCGGTCAAGCGTCTGCGAGAACTGGTTGATCGCTGGAGGAACCTTCAAGCGCATACGGAGGATCTTGCGCTGGCGCTGCAGGTTGACGTACTTGGGCCACTTGATGAAGCGAGACAAGTTGCGCTTGGGCTGAATGTCTTGGCCAATTCCGAAATGGCGAGGACGGCGCTCGAACAACGGGTTTTCCTGCTTGTCGCCCTTGGACGTCGAGGAGCGGACGTTGGACGGGAGAGCGGCGACCTTGCGCTTGGCGGACTTTTGGGGAGCCATAGTGATGGATGCGACAATATTAACCTGGATGGATACTGGCAAAGCAAAAGAGAAGGATTCAGATTTTTGAGAGAATGGAATTTGCATTTACATTGATAAAAATTTTGTGAGCCGGCTCGAGCCGTGGCTCGGTTTCTGAGTGTGACTGATCTTTAGATAAACGAGAAATTCTTGGGTACCATACATGCGCCGTGTTATCAAATCTTTTCGTTTATCTCTCAACTGTTGTGCTCATATACTGTTTTAGAGACTAAACGTTGTTTGTTTATTGAAATATGATCCGGAACCAGCAAGCGCTCCGTAACGTTGCGCGGCGATATGCAACTAGCTCTGGGCCACAGGCTCGTGCGTCAGTTCCCAACTATGAGCTGTTCAACCAGCGACTCAACAAGGCGCGCACGACTATACTTGAAAACAAGCCGCTGACGCTGGCACAAAAGATTCTGTACGCACATTTGCACGACGTTGAGAGCATGACGAGCGCTCCGATTCCCGGCGAGAGCTACTTGAAGCTGTCTCCAGACCGGGTGGCGATGCAAGACGCATCGGCACAAATGGCGATCTTGCAATTTATGCTGTCGGGAATGAAACAGACGGCGGTGCCAACGTCGATCCACTGCGACCATTTGGTTGAGGCATATGAGGGCGCCGACTTGGACGTGGCACGCAGCTGGCAAACGAGCCGCGAAATATACGAGTTTCTGCAGGCGGCGTCGCAGCGCTACGGAATTGCGTTTTGGCGGCCTGGCAGCGGCATCATTCATCAGTTGGTGCTTGAGAACTACGCAGCTCCTGGCACGCTGATGCTAGGCACAGACTCACATACGCCAAACGCCGGCGGCCTGGGCATGCTGGCAATCGGCGTCGGTGGAGCTGATGCAGTGGATGCGATGGCAGACATTCCGTGGGAGCTCAAGGCACCGCGCGTGCTGGGCGTGCAATTGCGCGGGAAGCTGAATCCATGGGGAAACCCAAAGGACGTGATTTTGGCGTTGGCCGGAAAGCTCTCGGTGCGCGGCGGCACGGGCTCGATTATCGAGTACTTTGGCGACGGCGTGCAGTCGCTGTCGTGCACAGGAATGGCCACCATTTGCAACATGGGCGCCGAAGTCGGAGCCACCACTTCGGTGTTCCCATATACATCGTCGATGGCGCGGTACTTGGCGGCCACCAAGCGGGCAGCGATTGCCGCAGCTGCTGATGCGCAGCAGGCAGCGTATTTGAGCGCTGACAAACAGGTGGCAGCGGATCCGGCGCGGTACTACGACGAGGTGATTGATATTGATCTGAGCGCGTTGGAGCCTGGATACAATGGTCCGTTTACGCCTGATCTGCACACTCCGCGGTCACTAATGGCCGACACGGTCAAAGCGGAGGGGTGGAGCGATAAGGTCAGCGCGGCGCTGATTGGCTCGTGCACAAACTCATCGTACCAGGACTTGTCGCGCGCAGCGTCGTTGGCCCGCCAGGCATCGGCGCGCGGGCTCAAAGTGGCCGAGGGCACCGAGTTCCTGGTCAGCCCGGGCAGCGAGCAGATCCGCGCAACCATGGAGCGCGACGGCATCCAAGAAGCATTTGAGGCGATTGGAGCCAAAGTCCTGGCCAATGCATGCGGACCGTGCATTGGGCAATGGAACCGCGACGAAAACCCCGTGGTGAAGAACAAGGAGACCAACTCGATTGTGTCGAGCTTTAACCGCAACTTTAGGGCGCGTAACGATGGTAACCCGAATACGATGAACTTTCTGACGTCGCCGGAAATGGTGCTGGGCGCAGCACTGGGTGGACGCCTGTCGTTTAACCCGCTGACCGACTCGCTGACAGATGCAAAGGGCGAGCTGTTTAAGCTCGAGCCGCCCTCGGGCGACGAGCTACCGACCAGCGGGTACGCAGCGGGCCGCAGCGAGTACCAGCCGTTGCTCGAGCACCAGTCGGACAAACCTATTCCGATCTCGCCCACCTCGACGCGGCTGCAAACCCTCGAGGCGTTTGTACCGTGGAATGGTCAAGAGTTCACCAATACTCGTGTGTTGGTGACGGTGCAGGGCAAATGCACGACAGACCATATTTCGGCTGCTGGCAAGTGGCTCAAGTACAAGGGTCATCTGGAGAACTTGGCGCGCAACACGCTGATTGGCGCAGCCAACGCAGCCCTCGATGGACGTGTGAACGAGGTGCGCAACGCCGTGGATGGGCTGCAGCCTGCGGTGGGCTCGATCCCTGATGTGGCCATGTCATATAAGAACGCACGTGTGCCGTGGCTGGTGATCGCCGACTACAACTACGGCGAGGGCTCGGCGCGTGAGCATGCGGCGATGCAGCCCCGCTTTTTGGGCTGCAACATGGTAATCGCCCGCTCGTTTGCCCGCATCCATGAAACTAATCTGAAGAAGCAGGGCGTGTTGCCGCTGGTCTTTGCCCGCCCCGACGAGGACTACTTTATCTTTGCCAAAGACCCGCATGAGCTGGTTGTAAGCACCCAGGGTGTGGTTGGTTTGAACGAGCACACGCCTGTTGTGCAGTTGACGGTGGACCGTGTGCAGAACGGGGAGGTGGTTGAGACACACAAAATCGAGTGCGTTCATACGATGAGTGCCGATCAAATCGGGTGGTTCAAGGCCGGAAGTGCGTTGAACCTGATTGCCTCGCAACAAAAGGCAGCCCACGAATAAAGAGTCAATTTTTAATAAAACGCTCTAAAACCTAGAAAATGTCACGCTTCAAGCTCGCTGCTCACAAGCGACCCAAAGCACGACTTTGCCAATTGGTACGTGCGCAGAATCCGCATGTCCTGAGCCAGCGGCAGACTGGATGCATCCAATGACTTTGTTATATGTGAATCGCCAGACCCGAGCTCCTGGACGAATCCCGTCACCATTGACGCCATTTCGGAAACAGCCACCGAGTACTTGACATGCAGCTCACCCGCCTCGTCGCCCACATACCAGTTGGCCTCGCCGCCCGAGTCGTAGATACCAACCACATGCGCCTGTGTGTTGAACCGCGCCAACAGCGCCGGCAGTGCAGCCAGCAGCAACGTCATTTGCTCATAGATATCACGTGCACGCTCGGCCAGAGCCTCAGCGTCCCCCGTGCCGCTCGCAATGCTTGTCAGCACATTAGGCAGCTCGTCAATAGATGCTATAAACATCAGATACACCTGGCCGCCCGCCGCCCACTCGTCGCGCGGAACCATGTGCTGCGCACACTGCAAGTGCTCGAGCACTCGTTTGAGAACATGGTACTCGCCGCGCAGCACCGCGTCGGGCGCAATACGCTGCAGCGCCAGCGCATGTGCTGCGGCCACCTGGTTTGCACTCAATAGCCACACAAAATGCTGCAGGATACTTTCGGCCACAGTATCCAGTACCGGTGCCACGCGGTGCTGCGTGCTGGCAAGTCGCCCAAAGTACGATGACGCAGTCAACGGCGCCGCTGGCACTCGGCTGCGCACCGCATGGGTTTCGGCCCAGTCTCGGTCGTAGCGACTGCGTGTCGCATACGCGGCAAATAGCCATGCCCGCGGCAGTTGCAGCTCTTGCAATACAAAGCGAATCTGCTCCTCGACAGCATCGGTAGAATCGCTGCTGGAGACGCCAGGCAGCAGATCAGCGCCAATCGCCGGCGGCAGCGACACAGTGGGCAGAGAGTTTGGCAATGCACGCTCGAGCAGTGCGCGAATGGCGTGGTTGCGGTGTAGCGGGCTCGACAGCTGCAGCAGCACATAGCACGCCCAGTGCCACAGGCCCAACACCTCGAGCTGTGCTGCCCATGACGCCAGCAGCCAATCATACGCCATTGCATCGTCAAAGCCCCTGCACTGCCGCACACGAGCCAACAGCCACGCTAACAGTGCTGACTGCCGCACATCACCGCGCGCCGGCGTAAATGCCTCGCTTGGCAGTGCACGCTCAAGTGGATACGCAGGCTGCGCAAACAGTCGCAACAGCTGGAACACAGCATCGTACACGCCGCGCTGTAGCAAATCGACAGCACACTCACCGCGTCGGTCCTCCCGCAGCTCGTCGGCCGATTGCGCGGCCAGATCTTCAGTCCCCGGCTTAAACAGCCACGATGGCAATGGCGGCGCAACCTGTACTCCGCGCTCAAAGTCGCGCTGGAATGACTGCACAGCAGAAGAAACAGAGTCGACTGGCGTCTGCGCGTACCACAGCCCGAGGCCAAATGCTCGCTTCCAGTCAAGACCTGCCGCCACGCCGTTGCCAGCCAGCACCTCGTACACACGCTGGTACTCGGGCGCAAACGCTGGTCCGCCGAGCTGCGCCCGCAAAAGCGCCTGCATCTGCCGGTCATTGCCGCCACCGCCCACGCCGCCACTGCCACTTTGCGCAACCAGCGTAGCCAGTCGATAGTCGCGGTGTGCAGTTGCCGCCAGACACGCAGCCTCAATGCGGTGCCCACTCAGCAGTGCAAACACTGCAGCTGCCGCTGGGGACTGACTTTTGCCTGCGTGCAGCAGATCGCGCTGAACGGCGTCGTACACAGCTCCCATAAGCCATTGCGTCACGCCCTGGCGCTGGCGGATCATGCGCACATGTTCATTTGTGTTATCGATAGGCTCATCAAACAGAACCGCCGCCAGCTCCAGCAGCCGCTGCTCCTCGCTCGAAACTGCAGAGTCAGTTTGTTGCAAAACAGCCAGTACCGATGCAATCGACGTTGTCTCGCGGAATATCACCTGTGGGCTTTCGTCGTCACCAGTGCTGATAACCGAGTGCTCCCACTGCGCACGCACAGTGCTCGTGTGAAGCGCCACCGCATCGTCGTGATTTGCGTGCAAGTGGTGTGCCAAATTGTCAATAGTCAGCACCGACGACGCCTTTCCTTGCAAATACACGAGCTGTCCCTGCGGTCCAAATGCTACACGAAAGCTGCGAGCCATCATAAGTCCCGCATCAGCGCTCATGCCAGACCGCCCATGAGTCAGCGACCGCTCATATGGCTGTGGCGATGCCATCAGACTGCGTGCAATGCGCGATTCACTCGCTCGCAAATACTTGCTCGGATGTGGCAAGTCAAGTGCAGCAACTGACACTGCTGCGGTGCTGGCCGCTGTGGATGCACGCGACGACGGTGCGCCTCGCTGTCTCTTTTGGCGTCGTGATGATCGTAGCCGGTGCACTGCTGCGACCACCGGCTTTGCTGCTTCCTGTGTAGTGCTGCGTCGTTTGGTACCCACATTCTCTGCAATTGGCGCCGACTGCGCTGAAGATGTCGAAGTGGTCGAGAACAGCGATGCGCGCATCACCGGTGCACGTCGCAGCGACGCCGCATGTCGTCCGCCCAGAAGCAGCTGCCGCGGCGGAGGCACATACGGCGTTCGCTCATGCTCATTTTCTGGCGAGTCGCTTTCCGACTCTGCCAACACGTCTGTCGCCTCGCTGCCCGAGTCCGACATGGAGTGTGCGTCGGCCACCGCACGCGAGTCGTCCATACGACCCTGCGCCCGATCCGCTGGTGCTGCGGTGGCCTGATCAAAACCCTGCGACTGATCAATATCAATATCAAGATCCTCCACATCTTCCTCGTCAAATCCGTCTTCCTGATTGTCGTCCAGCCCGTACCGCGAAAAGTGCTCTACCCGGAAAATCCACGTGCCATCGACAAAGTCCACAAACTCGGTCTCCTCAATCTTGCGCAGTCTCCGAATGTGCTTGCGCACTCGCGGGTCATCCATCTGCTCAATTGGCTCACCGGTCGCGCGATCCACCGGCCAGCACGCATGCAGCGATATCGTGGCCGGCACATTTAGGCCCTGGCCGCGTGCCGGCTTGTTGCTCTCGTCGGGGTAAACTGTGCACACACGGTCGTCGAACAGCACTACGCCGCCGGCAATTGTGCCTAGCGAGCCAACACTGGTCAGATCCACCGGCCGGTTAAAGCTCACCTGGCCCACGCCGTCACAGCCAACCGTAAAGTTGCGCACTGTACGCAGCTGCTGCGTCGACATTGCACGCAGATCTTCCAGCGGGGGCCGCATCCAGTACCCGCCCGTCTCGTCCTCAATATCTCTTTCGTCTTCGTTGACCACAGGCACCTCAAACGCATCGTCTTCCTCTTCGGCCACCACCGCGGTGACGCTGCGACGCTTCGCTGGCGTTGAGCTCGCCCATGGATTGTCCATAGGCGGCGGTGATGCTGATGCCGTCAGAAGCTCCGTGCACGTGGTTGCCCGCTCGCGAACTGGCGTTGACTCTACAGGGTTCTGCGTGCGCTTGACTGAGCCCGGCGACGCACCTCGAACGCTGCCAAAGCTGGGCTTGCGCGTAATCACGAGCCGCTTGACATTAGAGTGCGGCAGCTGGTTATCTGGCGACAAGAAGCCGTCGCGTCCAAACAGGCCCGACACTTCGCGGCCTCGACTGGCTGGCGTACGTGGGGCTACGGCCGATGACGTCGACAATGGCCCGGCTGCCTTGCGTGTTAGAGTTGCCGTGGGCACAGCAAATCCACGCGCACGCAGGCGACTGCTCACCGCCGATGACGACACATGCGGTGAAGCCAGACGCTGCAAATTCAGTCCGCGCTTCTTGTTCTCATTGTCCTTTTCGGCTCCGGTCTGACTCAGCATGCTTGCCCGCAGCGGCGTGGCTGTCAGATGGCTGCTGCCCAGCTTGGTGGCAGCCCGGTTGGCCAGCTTGCTGGTGTCAAACAGTGCACTGACGCCATACGGCTGCCGGTCAATCTGCGCAGCCAGCTGCCCGGTCTGCAGTGTTGGCTGCTGTGCCTGCTGTGTCAGGAACAGCTGATTCTGCGGCGTCTGCTGCTGTGCCGCTGGCTGAGTCGCTCCCTGGCCACCAAAGCCAAAGCCAAATCCGCCCGATGTTCCAGCTCCCGACGACCCAAACAGTCCGCCGCTGGGCGCAGTGTTGGCTGCTGGCTGCGCGCCAAATAGTCCACCGCCAGTGTTTGTGCTTGTGTTGCCAAACAGCCCACCGCCAGTGGCTCCGGCTCCAGATGCAGCAGCAGTGCCAGTGTTGGTTGACCCAAACAGTCCGCCAGTGCCTGCCGCTGCGCCAGTTCCAGAGGACCCAAACAGTCCACCGCCTGTGCTGGCGGGCGCTGCAGCAGCAGTTCCGGTGCCTGCAGACCCAAACAGCCCGCCGCCAGTGCTCGCTGCTGGCTTTGCACCAAACAGACTACCTCCGCTCGCACCACCAAACAATCCACCGCCAGTTGCAGCTGGGTTGGCTGCCGTTGAGCCAAACATGCCACCAGTACCCAAAGTACTCGTGTTTGCAGTCGATGAGCCAAACAGTCCACCACCGGTCGTACCAGTACCCGCTGTTGTCGAGCCAAACAGTCCGCCGCCAGTGCTCGCCGCTGGCTTTGCGCCAAACATTCCACCGCCAGTGCTGGCTGCGCCAGAACCAAATAGCCCAGTCGACGCTGGAGCAGCTGACGTTGAGCCAAACATCCCGCCTCCCGTAGTCGCCGTCTGTCCAAACCCGGTACCAGCGCTCTGGCCGAACCCAGTTCCCGCACTTTGGCCAAACCCAGTGGTTGCCGTCTGTCCAAAGCCTGTCGAAGCGGCGGGCTGTGACGTCGCCGTTGAACCAAATGCACCTGTGCTGCCGCCAAACGCCGGCTTTGCGCCAAACCCAGTCGTCGACCCAAAGCCTCCTGTGGCTCCAGAGGTCTGTCCAAATGCACTCTGGCCAGTGGTGCCCGCACCTGCACCAAATCCACCAGTAGTGCCGGTGGCCCCCGCAGTGCCCGAGGACCCAAAGCCACCAAAGCCAGTGTTGGCCGCAGCACCAAAGCCGGTATTAGCTGTAGTGCCAAAGCCGGTGGTTGCTGCCTGCCCAAAGGCCGGTGTAGCAGCTGCAGCACTCGTCTGACCAAACCCGCCAATGCCGCTGCCGCCCGAAAATGCACCAAATCCGCTGGGCTTGTTGGCCGTGGCCGCAGCTCCAAATCCAGTACTGGCTGTCTGCCCGAAGCCAGTGGTTCCAGATGTCTGTCCAAACGCACTACCTGTCGTCTGCCCAAACCCAGTCCCTGACGTCTGCCCGAAGCCAGTTCCAGATGTCTGTCCGAACCCGCCTGCGGAGGGCTCTGGCTGCTTTGCATTGCGTCCAGCCTCATAGTCCTGCAGTCGCAACTCCTCGGGCGAAAAATTCTTGTACGCCTCCATGAAGCATATATTGTTATACACTTCGCGCTTTCCCGCCGGTGTGCTCTCCTCCACTGGCGCAAATGGTACTCGCTCTGTTCCGGTTGCTGTTACGCTGTTGCCAAACCCACCAGAACCACCGCCAAACAGCGTTGATGTCGTGTTGGTCTGCGAGCTCGAGCCAAACCCAGTATTGCTGGTGCTGCCAAAACCTCCGCTTCCAGCTCCTCCAAATGCGCTAGTCGTAGTTCCGGCTCCTGCCGTGCTGCCAAATGCGCTCGTAGTGCTACCAAATCCACCGGTAGTTTGGCCAAACCCAGTACTGGTGTTGCTCGTCTGTCCGAACCCGCCAAACGACGACGCCGGCTTGTTCTGGCTGCTTTGTCCGAACCCGCCAAATCCGGTTCCTGAGCCGCTGCTTCCAAAGCCGCCACCCGATCCAAACATTTCGTGTCAGAAATCAGAAATTAAATACTAATTGGCGATGCTGTGCTGTGATTCCTATTGTTTTGGCGACTATAGCAGGATTGAATAAGAGAGATACTATAATAAAACCTCGCTAAACGCGTAGCTTTTTTGTTGACTCTGTTTTTAGCATACCTTAATCGGCTCGCCGGCTCCCCGAGCCACGATCAAGCAGTGATCACAACCAAGAGGGTGTCGAAAAAACAGACTAGGAAAATTATTGCGGCTTTGTCCTAAACAATGCCCATATTAATTGGAGCAATATTCCGCATCCGCTAGAGTACAGACCTATCTGTTCCAACAAACTTGAAAATAATGGAAATAATGGAGAATTGAGGGGTTTTGAATACAAGGAACAAACTAGAAAATAATAATTAGGATACAAGGAATATTTATAACGACAAGAACCCACCCATTTCGACCAGCGAAGGGAACGTCTCGTAGTGGCGCCGCGATGGCGGCGGGGGGCTGCGGCGCAAAATCTCCTCATGTTCAGACTCTGTCCACGGATAGTACGAATATACGTGCTGCATGTCTGTAATCTCCGGGTCACTAAACGCCCGATGTTTCTCGTCCACGAGTGTTTCGGCTGACATGTTTGTATCATTGAGGCCAAACTGTACGATTTGTATGCTGTGCGAAGCTTGTGTTCGCCGACCAAATATCCGTGTGCGCCGGTGTCCGCTCGTTGTGTGTCGGACGCACCACGAGAACATCTGCTTTAGCTTCAACATTGTGTGCATGGATTTTGTGAATTAAACTGCGCTAGCGAAT
Organism: Coemansia sp. RSA 720; assembly: GCA_027577495.1. Lineage (NCBI taxonomy): Eukaryota > Fungi > Kickxellomycota > Kickxellomycetes > Kickxellales > Kickxellaceae > Coemansia > Coemansia sp. RSA 720. Next base: position 196,918 of record JANBQV010000010.1, read on the forward strand.
AGGTGTTTTGGCCTATGCAAATAATATAACAGCAAAAATATGGTAGAAACTAGTATTGTAAAGAAACAGGGGGATTTTTGAAAGCACTGCGGTTTTTTGGACAGTGAGGCGGAATCTGCAAGGGAAAGTACGATGTGGGAATGAAATAAATGTAATGCACGAGACCAGCAATATTGAAAGGCTCTTTACAAATTGATAGGAATGAAAAAGAAGAAAGCTAATGAACCTGATAAAAAGTTTGCTATACTCGACTCTGCACAAGTATTTATGCCACGGCCACGAGCAGTGAAAAAGTGCTTGGCCAAATAAGGGGAGCGGGTTTGCCGAAACAAGAGCAAATAGTTGAATGACAAACGAGGGAGAGGCAAAAGGCCGAGCTGCATGTGAACAATACACGCAATGTGGCAACGGGGAAAGCGTGCACTTTGGGCGTTTAGAAAATATGCTCTTATGGATGGCTTATCGTGTGTTTTGCTGGCAGAACCCGTTTAGGACACGCAAAACAGCGCCTGTATGTGGCGCCATGCGATTGTAAGCATTGCCCAAACAGAACCGACACCCCCTCGTCCCGGTAGTTGGATGAGATGGAGGCGGGGCTCTTGTTGTGAACAATCCATGCCCTTTTGGAAAATCCCGGATGCCTGCTATCCCAGACTTGACAAAGTACGTGCTATTGTCGCAATGGCGGGTGCCTGATAATGCGTGGCTATCTTTTGCCGCTTAATACAGATGGCAGGTAGAGTAGCAACACATGTGCATAATGCGACGCTTCATAGTGCAATGGCGGAGAGTTACTGTATTTGGGAGAGCAAAGTGACAACCGTTTTCTACAGTCCACATTTCTTTTGCTTGTTTAGGCAAGTATTGGGGATATGTTGATCACAAGATGTGTTCTACGCACAGCACCATAACCATGCGTGTATCTCAATGTTGTCGTCTTGTGTTCCGCAAGATGTTCCAAATGTTCATTTTCACATACATGCTCACCAAGCCACTCGTGTATTTTTGGATTCGATATGTGAACAGGAAAAGCGCTGATCATTAAATCCAGCACACTGCGTTTTTCGCCAACAAATATGCAGAAAGACTTATGGAACATGCATAATTGATGTCTATTCGACTATTTAGTCAATTGTTGACAAATGCAATGCCGAAACGATGTGCTTTGCAGCATGAACATTTGCCGTTTCGTGAACACGGAATATGTGTGGCCTGCATATGGCCATTCCCCCGGCAATGTTGTTGTAGTTTTATGAGTTTCTCCCGAGCCCGTTTTCTTATTATTCTACTTTTGTCTTGGCACGAACGCAATGGTTCTAATATGGTGTCAATATGTGACAACCCTCGAGTGCTTGGCGAGTGGCAACAGAAGAATCCTGTGGCATTGTTCTGATGACTGGATTCTGCATCAAGCAGGTTTCGTTCTTTTGTTCGTTCCTTTTTGATGGTTCAATGGCACCAACGGCTTGGCGGCTTGGCTTTCTCGCTTGTATCTTTTCCGTTTGATTCTGTTGCATAGTTACACTGAGAAACGTGATCCTTGTTGATTCATTTTTGTTGTCAGCAAATATGAATCCAAAACGAATGCTCACTCACTCACCCACTCAAATAATACTATAAAATACATTGTTAATTAAATAATAAAAGCAGAGAAGCGGATGGGTTTATTACAAGGGAAAATATCCCAAGGGATTCACGTATAATCCAGGCCCAATTTTTCTATTCAATTGAGCATTTAACTGCGTTTAATAAAAACATGGGCATGGCTGAGCTGCGGCACGCTTTGGCGATGGACCGGGTTGACAAAATATCTCCACTCGACGCGACGCCCAAACCGAGCCTCAATCGCATCAACTGCTGGCGCAGGCGGCTCAAATCCCGGCTCGAGGCGTTTTTTGCACCACATCACCCAGTGCTCAACACCGTCGCCGAGAAAGTACGGAAAGTCGTTTGCTCGAAACACAAAGTCCGAAACTACAAGCGGCGCATGCGGATCAAACCCTGGTGCGTTTGTTTCGGCAATTAGATCAGCTAGCACGTGGTTGGTCAAGTAGCTGGCTATTGAGCCGAACCGTCGTTCCATACGGACTTTGTGCTGCTCATACGTGATCTGCATGGGGAAACTGCGGCCAAGCGGCTGCAAGTCTTTGGCGTCGACGAGGAGCTTGAACTGCGGCCACTCGACGGGCGCCGGGATGCTCAGCCGTGTGGCCCGTGTCGTCATCGCATCGGTCACTTCCACTGTGTCCTCCGTATCAACAACTCCGGGCGCTGGCGAGTCAGGCGGCGACAACAGTCCATACGAGCTAGGGTCCAGCTTGTCCAGCTTTGGAGTGCTTGAGGCGCACCGCACTGTATCGACTTGTAACCGCGCCATATGTGTGTGGAGTGAGGAAATCGGCACAGGCTTGAGAAAACTCAAGAAAGTTCCCAACTTTAATTGCGCCATCGTGTGTCTTTTATACCCATTGAGCCCAAAAATCCGTCGCTAAAAATTTTTCAGTTGAAAAGAGATAGTTTCTTTTTGTGGATTCGGGGTGTCCGATTTGAGGCTGAATCCACATTGGTGTGTCTGATTATGTTTGCCCATTTTTTAGCCGTTTACTGGCGCAGAGAAAAGCAAATGCTTCACACGTGCGGTGGGACTGGGCTCGGGCAATTGGTCGGCATGTGTGACACCATTTAAGATCAGCGATTGTAATCAAAATGGGGAGATTTAGAGTTTGATGAATCAGGCATGCCAGATCGGTGGAATTTCATGCTGATGCCCGTCACTATGGCGAGTGATCTTGAGTTAGCCCTAAAGAACGACCATGTCGTTCAGCTTTAACGGGCTAGAAATATTATGTTGGGTTAGTGGTTGGAGCCGTGGAAGCTGTGGGAGTCTTGCGAGCCTCAGTTGGCTGCCCCCGCTGGAAATGAGCAGGGAGAGTTCCTGTTTCCCTCAGACTAAATATAATATGTCTGAAAGTCAACACACCTACACCCTGGCATATAGCCCGTATGCATGTGCGAGTATTTCAAACTCATATCCACAATCTGCAAGCACACATAAACTTACTTTGAGCCGCCGTAGTGCGTGTCATCGGATCGCGGAGTCTACCCGAAAATATCACCCGTTTTTTACACTCTATGGTGGCATCACGGAACAAAACTCTAGTTATGCACCAATGACACATATTCCCTACCACTGCAGCTTCTCACGCCCGTTTGCATTTTTATCTCTTGGTTTATTGGTATTTTGCACGATAGATATTTACACTTTTGACAGATATTTTGTGATGACTCGAAAGCATATGCCGTGGCTAAACCTGCCCACGAAGCACGAAGTTGCACATTTGTTCAGGCCGACACAGGAAGAGCGACGGCGGCGCATACGACTGCTGAAAGCGTATATCCCAGATTGGATCATCTTGATTCTGATAAACATGGCCGGCGGGCTGTTTGGCAAACTGGGTCCACGCCACCGCGAGTTCTCTTTGCACGACCAGTCGATCCAGTACTCGCACCACGCCAGCTACGTGCCTGATTTTGTGCCTCCGCTCGTCGCATACGCGACGCCTGTGCTCAGCGCGCTTGCATTCCTTGTGTTCCGGCGGCGCAACTGGCACGACTTTCACTGCACAGTACTGGGCATATTTATGGCCATGGGGCTCAACAACACGGCGACAAACATTGTTAAAAATGCAGTAGGCAGGCCGCGGCCTGACTTTATTGCGCGGTGCCAGCCAAACATTACCGAAAACCCGCCATTACGGTTGGTCGACGCTCGAGTGTGCACGCAAGCAGACATTGGGTTTCTCCACGAAGGCATGCGCTCATTTCCGTCCGGGCATGCGTCACTTTCGTTCTGCGGCCTAACATTTGCTGCGCTGTATTTGGCCTCGCATTTCCATTACAACGACCAGCGGGGCCATGCGTACAAGTCGATTGTGTTTTACTTGCCACTGTTTTGTGCTGCGCTTATTGCGGTGTCACGTACGGCCGATTACCACCATCATTGGCAAGACGTCTTGGCCGGGTCGGTGCTTGGGATATTTGTCGGTTGGTTCGGATACCGGACGTATTTTCCCCAAGTGTTTGACCCGAGAGTTTTGGCCGACCGCCCGTATCCCAGTCGCATCCCGTGTCACGACGTTGCTATGCATCGTAAAAGTCTGTTGCCGGTGGACGAGGACCCGTTCCAGGTCGATACCCCGAGCAGTACCCCGTGCTCTGTGTATCATAGCCGCTCTCGCGCCATTGTGTCGGAGCTCTCCGCATGGAACGAGGGAATTGCTATTGGCCGTACAATGAGCTGCCCACCTGCCCGCAACGATGCAGTTGCAATTAATATTCGCCCGGATGACACGGAGCTGTCGACTGGCCATGAAAAGCTTGTGCTTTAGGTTCAACCATTCACTAACTTATTCAACTGACATTAATTGTTTTGTACACCAGGTTTCAGTCATTTTATCCAATTAAAAATCACATTGCGCTCATGTATGGTGCTCACAGGTTAAACATTTATTTCATAAATATGTTTCCATATACAAAAATACTACTTTGAAGAGTCCTCCTCGCTGTTGCCGCTGGGCCTCCATTGCGCTATTTCCATTTCCTGGCGCTCTTTGGCCAGCCGAGCCTCGCACAAACACTTTTGCGCATCCTCAAGCAACCGAGTCAGTCGGTCCACCGCGCACCCACGATTGTCGTCTGTTTGCTGCTCAAACCTCGCCAACGCCTTGTTAATATCACGAATCCGTTCCTGCTGCCGCTCAATCTCGCTTATATAGTAGTTGCGATACCGTGTCAGACGCACAAGCACCTGCTGCCGTTGGTCGCTCGACGTGTTTGTCTCCAGCTGACTCTGTGCAATGGCTAGCATCTGCTCGTCTGAGCGCGTTATTGTGTTGATTGCATATGACGTCACGTCCATTGTGCTTGTTTAATGTTGGTACAGGAAATAGAAAAATAGCAAAAAGTAAAAAGAAAGGGTAGAAATATTCCCCAAAGAGATCTTGCCGCTTTTATAGGATTCAAAACCGTTCTTTTGCTTCCTCGTGACCCGGTGTTTTTCATAAAGGTGAAATCCCATGGTGCGAAATTCCGGACAATTTTGCATTTCTGCATGCACCTTTGGATTAAAAACAAGCTCAGCACTTTTGTAGTTGGGCTTTATTCAAATATACATGGTAGTATAAAATGCCCTGTTAATTCTACATACAATATATCAATTCGCTGTTTTCTACCACACAATCGTCGTGTCGTCCAGATCCAGCCGGTTGAGATCTAGTCCTGGGCGGGCAAACTCGCCCGCATTGCTGGCATACGTATCGCCCCGGCCGTTCATGGGTGGCGGTGCCTTGTGCTGCGAGACGCCCTGCAGGAATGCAGCCAATCCCACAGCGACTGCTCCCAAGCACGTAATAAGTGCAAAGTTGAATTGCAGCCCGCGTGCATACGCTCTAATGATGCTTTGCTGTACATTTGGTGGCACGTCCATCGTCCATATCTCGTTTGCGTCGTTTTGAGCTCTGAGGATATCGGTTGCGTACTTTGGCATCAGGTCGATGAGTTTGTCCAAGTGGTGTTTGGTCGTGCTCTCCAAAACAATGCTGCCGAATGCCAGCCCCATTATGCCGCCCATCATCTGCGAAAACGTTGCAAGTGCTGTCGTTACCGCCAAATCGGCAGGTCGCACAGATACTTGAGCCGTCAGCAGCAAGCCCATGATACAGCAGCCAATTCCTGACCCAAGAACCATCAAGATCGGCACTTGTGCTGCAATTCTGATATTCCCGTCAAACATACACAACAACCCTGCGCCTAGCGTCATAACTGCCGTGCCAGCCCACGTTACCAGCCGATACACGCTGAATCGGGCAATTAACCAGCCCGAGACAATAGACGACACAACCACGCTGCAAGCAAGTGGAATCATCCGTACTCCGGATTCCGAGGCACTGCTGTTCTGCGTAAACGAGTAGTACACGGGTAGATTAAAGGTGGTGTTGAGGAACACTGCTCCCACACACATCTCTATTGGAATGCTCAGCGCAATGTTGCGAATATTGAATAGCCGGGCATCGATTATTGGCTCCAATGCCAGCTTACTCTCAATAAACGCAAACACGCCTAGCAGCAGCAGACCGACGGTGAGACAGATTATAACCACTGGCGATACCCAGGGATACACACGCCCTCCCCAGTTTAGCCCAAGCAGCAATAGCATCAGTCCTGCCACCAGCATGAGTGCGCCAAAAAAGTCCACCCTTCCGAGCTTTGCCGACAGTGGCAGTGGATGCGTGGTTATACGTAGCACCAGCAGCACTACCAGTAGCGTCACACATACCAGCGGCACATTTGCGTAAAACGAAATGCGCCATGTCCAGCTATCAGCCACCAGCCCGCCTACCAGCGGGCCAATAGTTGTGCCCAGGCCAAACACTGCGCCCAAGATGCCCATATACTGCCCGCGCTCGTGCCATGGCCCCACCTCGGCGGCAATCGCCTGCGTCACTGAAATCACACCTGCAGCGCCCAAGCCAGCCAGTGCTCGTGCCAAAATCAGCCACGCCATGGTTGTCGATGTTGCGGTCAACACCGAGCCGCACAAAAAGATAAGCGACGCAATAACCAAAATTGGCAGTGGTCCAAAAATATCAGCAACTTTTCCGTAAAACAGCATAAACGCATTGAGCGATGCCAAATATGACGACGTTACCCACGATGTCTGAAAAAGTTCTTCTTGGTCATTGGGAACCCGCGGGGTCAGTGTCGATAGCACTGTTTGGTCCAGAGACGCGAGAAAATACGGAACTGAAAGCGCCAGTACAATAGCGTAAAGTACTGGCCGTGGCGGTCGTTCGTCGCTGTCAAGCGCAATACGCGTCCATGGGAGCCGCATCCAGCGCGGAATATTCACATACCACTTTCGTGTTTGCGCTGCAGACTGGTTCTGGTTGGTATAGCTAGAGCGATGACGTTGTCGCAATCTCTCGCTCGCCCATTCTTCCTGCCGTCTGTGCGGCGGCACATAGCGTTGCATATAATAGTCATTTTCAGTGGTCGATGTGTTTTCGTTTTCTGTCGGGCTTGTGGAATTAACATGCGTACATTCGGCTTCACATCCATGCGATACGCAAATGTTGTGAAAGTACCCCCTGTCAGCCATCTCTATCGAGATGTCTACCCCGCGCTGCGGCTCTTTAGTTTTGCTAAACCATAGCTCCCGCATATCTTAAAGTGTAATGGTTTTAGTCGAGCTAGTGCGAGATGGAAAATAATACAAATAGTGATTGTACAGAGATATAGAAAAAGCGTCGCAAGATATGCGCCTAAAACGAGCAAGACTGCCTCTTTGCTTTACAAAGTATTTTATAGTTTTAGCTCAGACCGTGCCACTTTATATGGGCAAAAGTTGCCGGGGTTTGAGAATAAAAATAACACGTATAATATATATCCCAAAGTGTGTAGGAATAAAAGACGCAAGGAGATGAAAACAATTGCCCAAGATGGCAGCACCCGCCATACTAGCAAATTTTTGTTCCTTTTTGCCACTGCAGAGGAATAAACTTTGTTCATGCAAAATAAAAAAGTGTGGCACGTAATGTATATACAAGCCATCCATTACTCCTTCCATTCTCCCAAGCCGTCATTATATCCAAAGGAGCATAAATCGGGGAGGGGGTGACGCTTGTACGCTTTGTCTTTTATCCAACCCTTTCCACTACATTTGCTTTACTACAAAATAACAGTTTTAGTACAGTGCTATCAACGATGCTGCAGTAGCCTTTAGTATGCGCACGAGCCTTTGACAAAGACGCCGTAATGAGGCATTTCTTGTAGAAATAAACCCAGTACTGTGTTACTTGCCACAACTATAATTTTCGACATGCACGCCATGTATAATTTTTTCCTGGGTAGTGTACGAGTAAAGTGTAATGTGGCTGAAGTAGTAATCGAGCTTGGTTGCCACTTGAGTTGCATTCTAAAATCCCCACCCCCAGAAATACTATTCCATTGAAACCCCATTGCCTGTTTCAGTGCAACCAAATTCAGTATACTTTAACTGCTGACCCAGTATTTGGTTCGCCCAGAAAAACTGTTTGCCATATTACTTGGCTGCATGACTGACATGTCAATGAATATACTGATTTTAATTGCACCAAACATTAATCCATCAAGATATACTACGGCGCACTAGATTTCTAGCGTCAAATGTTTGTGCAGATAAATTTTGAGAACCATATTGCCTTTTGTGCAACACACGGGTTCACAAAATGTCGCCATTGCTACAAACCCCTGGCAAGTGTTGCAGCGGGTAAACATGAATTGTTGTAGTTCTAAAGTATATTGTGGCAGGTAATTTGACTATTTAATTCGGCGTTTCAACTATCATCTCAATTTGTGACCCATGATCAAGCCAAAAGGCCGAGATGCGCATTTTAAATAGCTACAAGCACCTCCCGTATGACTATATTGTTACCATCTGACACCAAACCCCATTACGTGAAAGGTTGTCTCCGCCGAGCTCGGTCTCTCGTGCGTACCATTCACTACTGTCTCTGAATATTAGCTTTGAATGTGGCGGTTACATCATCAATTGTGTGTTTCTCGGTTAAAAGTTCAACTGTTTTGCTACGTGACCGCTGGCCATGCACCAGCTGAATGCACGTCTTTGGGATTGTCAGTACTTGAGCTACGTATCTAATAACTTCTTTGTTGGCGTCTCCGTCTCGTGGCTGTGCGGTAATGCGCATATGAATGCATGTTTGGTCAATGCCGACTATGCTGTTTGTTTTCGCTCCGGGTTTTATTAGCAAGTGTATTGCCAGTTTGCCCTTGCGCTTAAATATTGGGCCTACTGGTTCTACTAGCTCTTGTAAGTTACGTGTGTGTGACATGTGTCTATTCTGCATTAACAAAATTTGTGTTAACCGCTGTTTTGATGACATTTAAAAGTACACTCGCAGTTGATATCTCTAGAAAATAGGCATTTGATGTTGTATTTATTACGCATAATTTAGCCAGTGAAATAATAAAAAGGAGACACTGCCAGAGTATGTTATGGTTAAAACATTTATAAAACAGTAGTTTAGTAGAATACACACAATTTAGCTGTTTGCAGGTATATTATGCAAAGAAGTTGGGCCACTCGGTAGCTCAACTCTCGCAAAACCTTGTGTCGTTGGCACTTTGGTAATTTTTACCATTTCGGTGTCTGCAAGAGTATTGCTCACCAGTACATCTCTCTCTTCATCCGTATCACTCATACCTGGTGCCCGCCAAATGCACCGCATGGTAATAAAAAGTAACAATAGTATCACAGCACCCACGGCCAACGCACTCACAACACCGCCAGTGCCCGTATCTAAAAGCGTGCTAGCCTCGTTGGTCAACATTGTAACAATCAACGCAACCCACAGGATGCAGCAGAAACCATATGTGCGCCAGTAGTTTATCTGCTCGACAAAACACGGCTGCGTGTTTATGTTAAAGCACACCATCGACAGCACAATGACTAGCGAGAGTATGCTCCGAATGTGTCGATAGGAGTTGGCGACCAGCAAAAAATCAATCGACAACAGCATACTCATGTTTTTCAAGAACGCGACGCCCTGCGACTTGTAGTGTATCTCGCCTTTAATCGGAATACGGTCAAATGAAGTGACAAACGCAGTCAAAATTACGTATCCTGCAGTATATGCTACAACTGTTAGCGCCAGGTACAATGGCTTGACTACCGATGGGCTGTCGCATCGCAAAAGTCCCGACGAAGAGTCACTGGCGTCTTCAGTTCCAATCTTTGACAAGCATGCAGCAGAGCCAATTAGCATAACCAGCATAGGTAGATACAGCAGGTTTGCCAGCGGCAACAAGTACTTTACCCAGTAAATGGCGATGGGACGATGCGGCCGCATGGCATTGTACGTGTGAATAACAGTCATGACCAGCACAATACACCCAATAACCGATACCAAGAACCAAAACTGGATCACGTAAAACTTGCTGCTAAGATTGGTAAACATGGTTATAATGCCAATAATAAAGCTGGCGGTATCTGAGCCATCGCTGTTGCCGTTCAGCTCTTGGTTCTTTGAAAGATAAAGCGCATCAAGCAGATCTCGAATCGGGAACGACAGCAGCTGCAGAAACTCAATAATCAAAATGCCAATCTGCACAATGTTGAACACGGACCAGTCAAAGTAGAAAAACTTTGTCGTGTCTAAAACTAAATAGTGCTCGGCGTCATACGTCAAATACGTGCGGCGAATATAATACAAGTGTTGCCGGACCATAAACAGTGCGTTTAGGGATACCACGTATGTCAATGTGCTAATACGGGCTACTTGGGCAAGGTCAAGCGCCAGCGCAACTATCAGAACCACCACGGATGCTACCAGAGCCAGAATAAATATCCACGACAGCGTTTGGTGTGTGTAGTATGGCTTCATTGACCGCCAGCGCAGCGGCAGCCGCCAGAAGTTGCTAAACTGGCTCGATAGGTTGTCTATAAGATGCTGCACCTCGCGCTGCGTAGTTATTAGCTCCATCAGTCGGACTTCCGGGTCGGTTATACGCGCCATGACAATAAAGTACACTGCCGTGCCAATAAGTATCGCCGCTATCGTTAAAAAGTACACCAGCGTCAGCACCAGGTTCGGGTTGGCCGAAGAGCCCGAGCCCAAATGCGGATCGCTCATGGCCACCAGCAAATAAAACACGCAAAAATAACAATTTGCAGAAGCAAACAAGCGTAAACAATGCTTGGGGATGACGTCGACTGGTCCACCGGCTGATTGGACACTGCTGATCAGCCAGATCAGTGCCCTAAAGTGCTACACGTGACAGGAAACCTAAAAAGTTTTTTGAGGTATTTAGTTCAGAACAGTGCGACAACCAGCGCTGAATCCGTCCCTTTTTCCTGACATCTTCTCAGTTTAAATATATTGAAGACCGTAGGTAGAGAAGCACTTTTGCCTCTTTTTAAAGTTCCTTTTGCAAATTTCGCAGTCCAAATCAGCAATGGCTCCCCAAAAGTCCGTCAAGGCCAAGCGCCCTAACAACCGTTACGTTATCGATGTCTCGGCTCCGGCCAACGACAAGATCTTTGACGTTGCTGCGTTCGAGAAGTTCCTGCACGACCGCATCAAGGTTGAGGGCCGCACCAACAACCTCGGCGAGCGCGTCAACATCACCCGCACCGATGACAAGATTGTTGTCGAGGCCAAGATTGACTTCTCGAAGCGTTACCTCAAGTACCTGACCAAGAAGTTCTTGAAGAAGAACCAGCTGCGTGACTGGCTCCGTGTTGTGTCCGAGTCCAAGGACACGTACAAGCTCAAGTACTTCAACGTCTCGAACGAGGCCGAGGAGTCGGGCGACGACGAGGAGGAGGAGTAAATTTTACTTTTTCTTTGAATAATGTTGCTCTGGTTAGCGCTTTAGATAGTATTTTAAGCAATGCTTTTTTTGTTCTAATACGATGCGTCAAAGTTGCTAAATCAAAACATTGACTCAGCCAAAAACTGTGTTGGAGCCAGCGGTTAGAGCTCGTTGCCAACGGTGACCCAGTAGTCGCGAAGGTTGTTTTTGCGGCCAAAGATTTCTAGGTACTTGCCGCCCGGGATGAGCTGCTCGATGATCTCGTACATTTCCTCGGGCTTTTGACTCTGGCCGCGGCGTTCTGAGAAGATGACATCCGAGGCAACTGAGCGCTGGAGCGTCGGCGGATCAGTGCCCTTTTTGCCGATCAGACACGTCTCCTTGGCGTGCTGCAAGTAGTATCCATGACCCTTGGCCATGCGGCGATTGACGGTCTGCTTGACCCAAGTAATGTCGTCAACATACGTGTACCCCCACTGCTTCATCAGCTGGAACGCCTTGGTGTACTTGTTGTTGATGACCCAAATAAAGACAAACCCGTTTGTTTGTAGCAAGTGGATTGGAAGTGATTCAATGCAAACGTCGGGCAGCTGCTGGTAGGCAATCGCTACGCCGCGGGTCGGTGCCTGCGATGCCAGCTGCCACGGTGGGTCCATCAGAATCACGTCAAACTGGCATGCCTTGGCCAGCTTCTCCCAGTCAAAGTTCATCACGTTGGCGCGGATCGGCACTGACCACTCGGGCGCTTTGAACTCGCTCAGATCGAGCTGTGCTGAATTATCTTGCGACTTTGACGAGCCCTCGACACCGCACTTTTTCTCCAGCTCGGCTATTTCGGTTTCCAGCTGTGCCATGCGCGCACGGATCGTCCGTTCGCGCTGCCGTAACGCTTGCACCATGGTTGTCGGGTCGCTGTCCTCGTCGGTGTCCATGGTGGCCACCGATGCAACTTCGAGGGAGGGGCTGCCGCCCACACTGCTGGATACCTTGAGTGTGCCAATATCGGGCGTAGGAATCGCAGATACATTGCTGGCAAGGTCTGTTTGCTTGGAATCGTCTTCAGTGTCTTTGTCGCCGCTCTCTGACCCGGTAAAAGATTCTATAACTGGCAATGCAGGAGCAGGCGCTGGACTTGACGACTGCAACTTCCCGCCTACTCGCGGCTTGCGCGGTTTCGCCGCTGTGCTGGTCTTTTTGTTTCGCGACGCTGCTGCGCGCTGGGGTTTGGCCTTGCCTCGGCGGCTCGATGTCATAGGCTCAAAGTCAACGTCATTGTCGCTATCGTCCATCGCATCAGCGCTATAGTCGCCGTCCTTTGACTTTTTCATTGCTTCCTTGTAGGCAGCCATCGCCGCCTCGTCGTCCTCGTAGAAAATCTCATCCTCCCACATTGTACAAGTCAAGCAAAAATGCAAATTCTAAACAAAAAATATTGAAAGAGAAAAAGCTGAAAGCCGCATAATTCGTGATAAAAGTAAACACAATTGATGAATGACAAGATCAATTGCAGTTAATTATACTTGATAAACTTTTTGATAAAAACATTAGCATTATTATTTAAATATGGGTGCACGCGTTCTGCAGCAGATAGGCGGCCATACTGGATCGGTTAACACGGCAATATTCGATACAACTGGGGATTATGTGGTCAGCGGCGGACAGGACAAGCGGATATTGCTGAGCAATGCAAACACAGGACGGCAAGTGCAGAGCTATGATGGACACGGATGGGCAGTGCAAGGAGTTGCCATAAGCCAAGACGGCAGCCAGCTGGCATCGTGTGGAGGCGACCGAATGGTGTTTGTGTGGGACATTAGCACTGCGCAGATCAAGCGCAAGCTGACGGGGCACCAGCAACGTGTCGATTGTGTAGCATCAAGCAAGGATGGCACCATTGTGGCCAGTGGATCATTTGACAAGACTGTGTGCATTTGGGACATGCGGGCAGCGCCGCGTTCGCCACTGCAGGTGCTGAAGGAAAGCAAGGATGGTGTTGCGTCGCTGGTAATGACAGACTCGGAGATTATTGCTGGATCTATCGACAACTGCGTGCGCACATATGACATACGTATGGCCAGGGTTATCGAAGACTCGCTAGGATCTCCAGTTGTCTCTATTGCTATACCCAATTCTCAGACTAGTATGTTGGCGGTTGGCTGTATGGATAACACAATACAGTTGTTGGATCGGAGCAATGGTGGCAACGTGGTTGCAACGTTTGCTGGACACAAATGTGCCGAGTATCGTATTCAATGCGATGCTAATAAAAAGATGGTTGTCAGCGGCTCTGAAGATGGGTTTGTCTATCTGTGGGGTGTCGTGACATCTGGTGACAAAGTAACACAGTATACTAGCCGTCTTTCTGGCCATACGGGGATTGTTAATAGCGTCAGGCTCCATCCGCAGTCTGATTCAAACCCAGAAAAGGCATTTGTGATGGTCTCTGCAGGGTCAAATGGCAGCGTCATAATCTGGGGATAAATCTCCGATTTTTGACCGGCAGAGAATGTGCTATAATTATGCACGCTTAAACCACACTAGCTCGTTTGACCACTAGCGATTGTACTCTTGTCTTGTAGTTTCAATATTTGCAAAGAAAATTACAATAGTTTTATATTATAAACTGCAAAAGGCAATGAGGTTTGGTGCGACGGCTATAGCTTGCTGGGCACTGGGTATTAGCACAGCACTTTGCAGCATGTGTCATTCGAAGTATTGGGGCTCAATGCTGCAAGATAAATATCTGGTTGAAGTTACCATGTCTACTTCGCTTAAACACAGACACCTGGTCTATGAAACATCGCTGCCCAAGCCCTACCGAATTGTGCACGTGGATCCAGAAGGCGATGGCGATGATGCCGAAAATCCCGACGACATGGACTGGATAAACAAAGGCCATGAGGAAAAAGCCAAACGTATGATCAGGCTCAAAATAACAGTTGATGAAGCAAATCAGGTGCACGAAGTTGAATGTGGATAAAGTTTATTAATCGCTTTTTAAAAATTTAAAGTAATTGAAATTGAATCGAGTACACTATCAGGAATTATAGAAAACAGTTTAAGCATCAAGTATTTACATTACATCAATGTGACGTTGAAAAAGGCCATGCTTTTAAAGTCACAATGTTCATTATGCTGCAAGCAGTTTGTCATAGATGTGCGTTGGTCACAGTCAGAGCCGATGTGCGTGGAGGCAAGTATGCCATCTGAGCACCAGCGGAATTATGCACACGCGGTACCAAACGCGTTGCAATCCTGACATCACCGTTACCATCTAGATCGACACGCACGCTTTCAACAAGCGTTGTTGGAGCCGATGCGTCTGCAATGCCGCTGCCTGCATAAGCAGGCGATTTAGGGCTTGGCATGTCTGTACTGAACCGCATTGACGTTGGATGCATCGGGATTGACTGTTGGTAAGCGGGCATTTCGGCAAAGCTGCTTGAGCGCAATGCCCTCTCATAGTGCTGCCCTGAATCATCTGACATTAGGTCGTTGTGCGACACAGTTTTAGTCGTGTGGTTGCGTCTTAGAGGCATCCGCAGACGGCGGTGCGCATGGTGGAACAGCGAGTTGACGTGTTTTGGCAGCGTCGAGCGTAGCGTTGGCGATGGTGCGGCTGTGCTGGTTGAACTGCCACTGTTGCTCCGGCTCACGCCATGGCTGGCGGTGCTGCCACGCCTGCGGTGAAAGTATGAGCCTGGCTGCATCTCATCAGACACTGGCGTAGTGCTGTAATCTACTGCCGTTGACGGGGTCGATGGCTGGTATTGGACTACAGTTATAGCAGATGCCCGGCGCACATTGGGAGACATTGGCTCGACATTGTCAAACGACTGCGGCGATTTCTGCACATTACGCGATGCGGGATAGTTGCAGCTGGACGACCGCGGCATTGCTTCGTCTACTCCCAAATTAGATAAATAATGAAATGTTAGATGCACATACATCAAATAAGCAACGCGATCATGTGTTTTTCAAAGCGCATCTGCGTGTCTCCCCTCCATTCCCTGCAGTTAAAGCAGTGTATATCCCCACACGTGGATTGCTTACTTTTGCACTTTAAGCAGGGATGGCAAATATCCGCGGCTTTGAATGTTACAACAGCTTGGCAATCAAATATTGTACTTACATTGATGAGACATTGCACTTGCGGATGGTGCAGTCAAAGCGCTGGATGCGCGTCTGGCCTCCAGGGGGCTTTGATAGACAGACGCCGATCTTTGTTGGTGTCGATCGCTCAGACGGGCATTGGTCGGGGCGGTGTCCGAAGTGATTGCCACCCGAACGCTGCCTGCCCGCCGCTGAGGTCTGGTCCCTTCGCGTGCATGTTGGGGCTTCTCGAAAGATGATGCGGGTGCTGCCGCAGCCATGATGGGCATGCGCGGCTTGTATCCAGGGAAGAACTGCGGTACTATCTCGCAGCCATCCTCAGCTATTGCGCTGGGTATGGTAGGGGGCGCAATGAAAGCCCGTCTGCTGCGTTGCGACTTTTGCCACCCAAAAACCATGTTTAAACTAGCTGAGCAACCAAGGCGAATGTGAGCCAAGAGCTGCTGTAAAGGATGGGTCGGCTGCCAGCAAATACGATCGGTGGCGGCCAGGATTATATAAAACAAGAAATATTGGCACCAGACAAGCTATCTTGGCAGCTCTTTTCTAATATAGACGACAAAATAGGAAATATCCACAGAGTAAGAATAAAGAAAGGAGACAAGCGACTTTTGTAGTGAAAACAGCAAAAGTCTGCAACAAAGCGGATGGGCCATTCTTTATAACCGCCCAGAAAAAAGAAACAAGGGTCCGCTGCTGATACGGAAAAGACGGGGCAAGCGTCGCACAAACTGGGAAAGCTAGGCCTGCACTCTCTTTTCGCAAATGGCAATGTCATCATCAGCGCTTTTGCGCCTTTTCGTGATTTTCGCCAAAAGGGTATCATATCTGCTGGTGGTTGTTGCTTGTGCAGCGCTAAAGCAAAAGCTCACCTGCCCTTTTCCCACAGCGCTCCATTTTGTTATAGATGTGTGTGCGTTTCATGGCTTGCAGAAGTGCCTCAATAGTTGGCGCAATGTGGTGGCCGCAACTTTTTTCTTGCATTTCCTGCCATGGTGCGTGCTTTCTTGCGCATTCAGGGAGGTTGATTTCCACAATCCCGGTGCATTTTAAAAGCAGAGTGTGCAGTGCCGTTGCACGCACGACGGAGCGTGCTTCTTGGAAAGCACCCAATCGCGAATGCTGCGCACGGACAATTTTTTCCAACCCAATGATCGGGAAAAAGCAGGCCCAATTTATAGAATGCATAAAACAGGTTTATTCCATTTCGGAATCTCAAAAAAACCCTTGCCATTATTTTTGTCTGAAAGGCAAAAAAACATTTAGCTCGCTATAAACTGGTGCAGTTGGCAAGTGAGCGACAATAGCTGCGCGATGTATTGAGCTATTATCTGGCTGCAGTGTTTGGGCCGCGCATGGTTTCTGTTGACAGAGCCGCCTGCATATCCAGGCGCCTTTTCCAATTGTGCCACAATCCACTTTAATTTACAGTCAGTGTTTGTAAAGTTTAGCAAATGCGCTTTATGGCGTGAGGGGTGAATTAGCTGTTGCCTTAAAAGCTCCCCCGGATTACACATGTTTTTCCATACCCCATTTAAACTGCGTAAATCCTATTTTAAAAGCTCATTCGATTTCCTTTTTTGAGAGTAACTAATAACCAAAAATTAGGCCATGAAGATTGCTGTCATAGTTTCGCTTGTTGCAAGTGTAGCATCTGCTGTTCACGGAATGGCAATAAACAGTCAGAAAAATGGCGCGTTCATTTCGGCCTCGGCATCAACTTTTGCTATTCACCCGACTCAAGCGCCGGCAAGCGTACATAGCTCATTGCCA
The DNA here is from genome assembly GCA_027577495.1 of Coemansia sp. RSA 720. NCBI lineage: Eukaryota > Fungi > Kickxellomycota > Kickxellomycetes > Kickxellales > Kickxellaceae > Coemansia > Coemansia sp. RSA 720. The sequence continues at coordinate 214,174 of JANBQV010000010.1, forward strand.
GCTGTGAGAAATCCTTCAGATACCATACCTGAGCGCAATCCAGCAAAGTTGGCCAAACAAGACAATGACTATGGTGACCCATCGGCTATTTTGCTTGGACAGCTGCTAGCTCCTTTGAAAACAATACTCACTCGCATGCTTACTGGCGCAGAGACTAGACTAGAACAGACGGATGCTAGCAATCTGGCCGACGTGCTCCGTGGTCCAGTTGGTGATCTAAAAAACTATCTGATCAGCATTTGGCCCGATACACCTCCACTAAAACCAGCCACAGCTCCACCTCCCTCGAAAAATTAGACGTGGTTTGACGTTTAATTTATTTTTCAAAATTTTAATTTTATATTGCGTGGTTTAAAACAGATATGGCTAAGAAATAATAATGTTTTTGTTCTATATTGCAACTGACTTAGCATACTAATGCAACTTTATCACTTCCATGAATAAGAGTGTGTTCAGTTTTATCTTGGGCTGATATAGATTGTATATTCAGGTAGCATGTATCATCAGCGAACTTTAGATCCTCAAGGTTATAGTCCTCTCCGTTATAAATATCCTCGTTTATATGCACTTTTACATTAGTACAATCTTCTTCAATTTCGTTATCGCTTTCCATACATGTTATAATATACTTTATCAACTCTAGTATTGAACATTTCTCCGATACCTCTGTAACACTGCTGAAGCTTATATCGTCGATAGGGTATGTTGTAACTTCACCTTCAACAACTTCAATAGATCCATATGATTCCAAGTTATAATATACTTCAATTATCTTACCCATCATGAGTTACAAATCTAAAAGTGTTTAATAATTCTATAAATTATAAAATGAGGATGGAGTGGAATGAGATGAACGAAGAATAAAGCTGGCAAGGGCGATTCGGCACTTTATAGCAGAAATTATGTAGTCTGGCGTTTTCGGTAAAATACTGCCAGTCAGCGACGGCCAGGCTCCTCTTTGTGCTTCCAATTAATTGAAAAAAGTTGGGGGAATCTGCTGACTGGAAACTCGGCAAAGCGTGCTTGCTTTACCCATTTATTCCCATCGCTTGCAAAAGCAAACTTTAATTCTTTTAAACCTTTAAAACCCTTTCAGCGGATACTCTTTTAGTCGGCGCATTGGATGAGGAAGCGCCAAGCTAGCTAGATTAAAAAGTGCCACTCGAATGTTGGGCTGCTTTATCGTCCAGACTTTGGCATGGATCGGACACGACAGCAGCGATTTGCTGAGAGAGCACTAGTAATTTTAATCTGCATTTTTGCAAAACTTGGTGTATAATTTACGGGATGGATCTACTGATCGGATCATGCGACATTCTGTCATCATTCATCTTTCGTTTCAAATTTACTATTAATATACTTTATACAATGTTTGGCGAATCCAAAATCGTAAAAAAGATGAAGGAGGAGCCGCTCGTGCCCCTGGGAGTGGGCGCAACAGTGTGTGCGCTGTTGTACGCGGCGTGGGGACTTCATTACAAAAACATACAGCAGGCGCAACGAGGAATGCGCGGACGTGTTATCATGCAAGGGCTGACAGTTTGTGCACTGGTGGGATACGGAGTGTTTAGAAACAAAGACGCAGGTCAAGATGCCCAGAGCAATATGCGGCCGATCAACTGGGACAAGCTCGAGCGCGAGGCGCAAGAGGCAGAGGCCATGGACTCTTTGGCCAAAGGAAAGCAAGTGTCTCCTGCAATGGAGAAGCTTATTGCTCAGGCAAAGAAAGAGAGGGAGGAGAAGGCAAAGTCAATTATTGCAAAGTCGATCTTTGTCCAGGAAGTTCCAGAGTCAAAAAAGTAGGGCTTGTTTAGTGTATTCTTGAATGTATCTTTGAGCTGTGTGATGCTTGGTCGATCTTGCATGCTATCGTGTTGCTGAGTGTGGTAAGCGTTTGTGTGCAGTGGCTGGAACCCACGCGCTTTATCGACGAAAGAGGCTTGAATGTACTAACGCCATACGCTATTTATTCTTCAGCCAGTCTTGGCGAAAATAAAGTCTGAACAAAGACCAGATTCGGAGTCATAAAGCGGTTCCGAGTAGAGTACGTGGATAGGGAGCACCCTCTTTTTTGTATACATTTAAGAACTGGAGCGTATTCCATCTAGAAACTTTCTCCTCCATCTTTCTCCATATTTTATACACGTACTCCATACCCTCCGCACCAGCAAGATATTGGCCAGTCCAATATAGTGGTGGCTTTTCTTTTCTGTCGACATTTTATAGTCCTCCGCAAGCAGGGCGGAATTTGTATATTAAGGCAGCTAGCGCCACTCGGCCCAACCATCAAGCCCTAGTTGTTTGGCAAAAACACGTTTTGGTGTCATTTTATGTCTTTATTTCTTACATAACATATTCGCATTAGTGTTTAGAGCATATTTTTATCATGCATAGCATAGATAGCAAAGACGAGGACCATCACACGATGGACATATCGAGCGCAGGCGCCGAGCAGTGTTTGAGCACGCAGTGGCAGTACAAAGATGACGATGAGTTTGACACTGCGGTGGGGACGGGGACTGATAGCAGCCACTCGAGCACATGTCAAGCGCGGCCGAGACGACAGATGTCGCAAGAAAAGCACATGAGCGACCGCACGATTCTGCGGCGACTAAAGTCGTTTTCACACGACGGGGCAATGAGCCGTGTGCATGCTGGACATAGTTCTGCATATGTGCTGGCAACGCGACCGACCACGCAATGTGCCCGCGTGTACCAGCTGCGAGAGTCGCTCGACTCACCAGACTTGCTAAACTCACGACAATTGCGGCGGCGCGCAGCTCGGTACTCTGATTCCAGCAACAACAGCCGAACGAGCAACGACGGGCTGCACCTGAGCGAAGAAGCCAGTATATCGAGCGAGTGTCTAATCGGCGGAACATGTGGACCGACAATTATGCAGTCACTGCAAAACGCGGCCTGTGCATCGTGGTTCAACGTACTGCTTGTGTTTGTTCCATTAGGGTTCTTGGCGCATTATCTGCAGTGGCCCGTAGTCGCAGTGTTTGTGTTAAATTACTTGGCAATCGTACCACTGTCGGCACTTATGGGGTTTGCCACCGAAGAAGTGTCGTTGCGGCTGGGCACGACGTGGGGCGGAGTGGTCAGTGCGACGTTTGGCAACATGGTGGAGCTCATAGTCGCGGTGATTGCACTCATTGAGGAAGAATATCGTATTGTGCAGGCCGGGCTGATTGGCAGCGTTCTGTCCAACACGTTGCTTGTCCTGGGATGTGCGTTTTTGGCGGGCGGGTTCCGCCACCGCGTGCAGCTGTTCCACGTCGAGGCAGCGCAGTGCGCAGGATCACTTCTTGCACTGAGCGTGTTGAGCATGATTATCCCAGCGGCGTACCACGGCGTGCATGCATCGGGCGGCGAAATAACAAATGGCATTTTGGTCATGTCGCGCGGAACGGCGTTGATTTTGTTGCTGGTGTATTTGCTGTTCTTGGTGTTCCAGCTGAAAACGCATTCTGACATATTTGACGGCTCGCAGACTCATGGCGCAGCCAAAGATATAGAAAAGGGCGATGGTGCGGGGATGTGCAGTCTGGGGCTGAGCCCCACGCTGACCAACAGCGACGCGAGGTGTTGCTGCATGGGCGGGTGCGTTAACACAGCACGCATCGAATCAGGCTCTACGTCGGATGTCGAGCGCAAGTCAAGCCATGGGCACTTGGGTCACTCGGGGCCGCAAATGAAGCTGTGGATGGCGGCAACGTTGTTGGTGGCAATTTCTGTATTGGTCGCTATGGCGTCTGATATTCTTGTGGACTCGGTCGAAGAACTGACCAAGCACTATGCGATCAGCCATACGTTTGTCGGAATGATCCTTTTGCCCATCGCAGCCAGCGCCTCAGAACACGCAATGTCGGTAACCGTAGCCATGCGGGACAAAATGGACTTGTGCATTACCGTGGCTGTCGGAACATCCATGCAAATGACGTTGTTCGTGCTCCCCGTCCTAATCATTATCGCCTGGATCATGAACCGCCCGCTAACGTTGTTCTTCGACGACTTTGAAACAACAACCATGCTAATCTCAGTCCTCGTCATAAACTACTTGATCATGAACGGCCGCTCAAACTGGCTCAAAGGCGCCATGCTGCTGAGCTCGTACTTTATCGTCGCTCTTGCATTCTTCCTCTACCCGTACGACGTTGACGATCCTAAAGCGACGATTTCGGTTGACACGAGCCGATCAGGGATTTTGTAATTTGATGATTAAAAGACGCGAACGCGGTTTTTCGCGTTTATTTATATTAGATGCCCCCGTTTTGCTGGGAAAATGTTTGGAGAATGTCCCTCTTGTTTAAGTTGCATTTTCTCTTCTTTTCCCTTTGCAACCCTTGTATTCCTAATTCACCAATTTCCCGTATTCTTTATTTCAACGCGCCTAGTCTCTGGCACTCTAGCATCGATGTTTACCCGAAGCCAGGAGGAGCCGCAAAAGCCAATTGCACCAAAGAAACAAATTCCACGGAAAGGTGCTGCGCATATACAGTACAAAGCCATAGCTGCCCGGCCAGCACCGCAACTAGTCGAGCCTCACACTGCTGTCACTGTATCAGAGGGCAGTGCGCTGCAACCAGCAGTATCTGCTGCGCACGGAGAGCAGTCGACCGCCGACCTCACAAGCTTGTTTTCGCTGGACGCCGACGATAGTCTGATTCAGGAGCTGCTGGCAGGCATTCCATCAACCGCGTGGCTGCCCACAGATCCGCTGACGTCCGAAGACTGGTTCCCAGACCCATCGTCATCAATCATTACACAGGATACGCCGCAGCAGTTTTCCGGCTTATACTCGGTTGGCCATTCCACACCCACATTAGCATTGCAAGCTAGGTCTTCGGCTTTGCAACCTGGTGTGGCCAGCCTGACGACAACTCCCGATACATCTGCGCTGACTGCCGAACATGCGCTTGACGTGGCTACTAGCATGCATGCGAGCGCTACGCCAGATACGCGGCTGCTGGCAAACATGCGGGCTAAACGCGAGACACCGCTGATGAGCCGGCACAGCTCGAAGCGGAGCAATCCATTGCATGGATTTGCCAAGAAGCACGGGGTCGGGTACGCAGTGGGCAACCAAATGGCGCTGATATCGCCAGAGCTTTTATCGTCATCGCCGCCAAACGCCAAGCAGCTGCGGCAGAACCCGTACAAATACTACTCGCCGCCCAAGCACCTGCTGCCGCGATCAAAGAGCCAAACAAAAGGCCGCAACCTCATGTTTGGCAAGTCGCATCCATTGTCCGACCAGCCTAATTCGACGCAACGTCCGAGCGGACCACAGAGTCAGTTGTCTACCTCCCGGGCGCGTTCGGGTCAGGGCGTGATAAAGTGGGAGATTGCGCAAGACAAGCAGCTGCTTTGCGGCGTTCGGTTTCAGCGCTGGAAGAATGGAGCGGCGGCTCGCGACCCGAACCAGTTTACGGCCAAAGACTGGGAGCAAATTGCCGAGTGCGTCAATGTGGCGGGCGTTGTTCGTAGTGCACGCCAGTGTCGGCGGCGGTGGGCGGTTATGCATGCACATTTGGGCGCGACTATTATGGATTTCGTGGACAGCACGCCGACGCCGCAGTCGAGCGCACACAACACGCCGGTGCCGCCAGGAAGTCTAACGCCCCGGGCATGTGCTGGCGAGAGTGCACTTGTGCCACGCCATGTTCGTAACTTGCAGTTTGCTGGTCTGCCAAAGTCGTCACCGCCGTTAATGCCGAGCGGACTGCGGCCGCGCGAACCAAGTGTAATGACTATGCAGTCGTCGCCGCCGTTGCCAGTGTTGCCTGAAGTCGCGTCGATTGATCTTGAAACGCTTGATCTGGAGAAACGGTGGACGACGCCTGCGTATTGCCAGCTGCTGACTGATATTGTGCAGGCGCTAACGAGTCCTGATTCGCAGGCAGCTGCAGTTGTGCGCAAGCACATGGATAGTCGCTCCAAAACACCGGCTCGGACGGTGGCAGCAGAGCCCCGAGCTGCGAGCGCGGCCACTAGTAAGACAAGCAAGACACCGCGACCGTTGGCTCCATCGCAGCCACGGATACAGCCACGCACCAGTCAGGCAAAAGGCACACGGGTGGTGTCAGGCAGCTCGACACATACGCCAGCATCTAGTGTGCTTCCTGCCATAGCAGCCAAGCCTGCACCGGTCACAAAGAAACAAGCCAAAGCTGCAGCTGGCAGCAGCCAGTCGCCAGCTATAGTTACGCAAAAGCCAGCCGCAGTTACTCAACGACCGGCTGTAGTTACTCAAAAGCCGGCTTTAGCGCCTCAGCAGGCGATTGCCGGATCTGCGCCGTCAACTGAGCCTACAAGCAACAGTGCTGTGGTGCAGGTTGCGGATATGGACCTGGGGGCAATAGACCAGGATATGAATATGTATCTCGAGTTTATCCAGAGCCTAACTAAGGACCAAATAGGACTGAGCAGCGCATGGAACACACTTTTTGACGGTAGCACGTTGCCCTTGAATTCCAGCACAGCGGTGCCAATTGCGAGCCACGCTACGGTACCAGCAGCTGTGCCTGCGGTAGGAGCATTGCCACTGACAACGTCAACAATTAGCACACCGGGTATTGAGGCAAAGCAGAGTGGGGCATCAGGTATTGATGACGACGATGCCAACGATGACGATTTTGTGCTTGATGACGATGACTTTGACGACGACGACGACGATGACTTTGACGACGAGGAGCAGCTGTTTGGCCGGGCGCAAGAAAAGTCATCGGTGGCACTCGCGGGGCCCAGCGCTACCAACAGTTCATGGGATCTGACGCTCAAGCAGCTTGGACTGGATACGTCAGATGTGTCTTTTCCAAACGTATTAAGTGGTGGGCTACAGAGCATGTCAAAGGCGTCGGGCAGTGACTTGCTGTCGGACGAGATGCTGCAGGAGCTGATCCAGGGGGTGACGGATGTAAGCGGAGCGAGCGAGAGTGTGGGTGCATCGCAGTCGTGGTTGGCTGGCGTGGGCGCCAACGGGGCAGCGCTGCCAGTGTGGGGCAGTGCAGGTTTGTCGCTGGGAATGGGCGCGCTTCAATCAGATGCAGGAGCGTCTGTGGACCCTGCCGCAGCATTAGCGCCTGCCGCATTGGCGCCTACAACGTGTGAGACGCCAGCTCGGAGCGACGGCGTGCAAGGCGAAACAGCGGGCAGCGGGCCTGAGACAGCACAACCGAGCCAGCTGCAGAAGCTCATGACCGACATGGTAGCGCCAAAACGTGGATCGTCCAAAACCACCCGCAAGCGCAAGAAGGCGTCAATCGTCAAAGCTTTGTCATCAGCCGCAGCCCTAATGGACATGGAGGCAGGCGAGGGCATGGACACCGAGATGAGCGGTTTGTACCAAGAAGCGTTGCAAGAGGGCGAAGAGATCGACGTGCACGAAGAGTCGCTGCAAACAGACAACAGCGGACACTTGTTCACGGCGGAGCAGATGGCGCAGCTGCGCGAGCAGCAGCTGGGCAACTTTCAGATTGTAACTCAGGCGTTTCTGATTACGTGTGCCGAAGTCGGGCCGCATGCAGAGCGGGCGCGGCACTGGAAGCAGCAGCTGGATCAACTGGCGCTGTGGCATTCGCTGGGAACTCGAGAGTCGCCGAGCGACGTGCTGAGCCGGGGCGGGCTGAACCGGTTCAGCGAGCTGCTCGCGTCGGCCGAGCGGCACCGGCAGCGCACGGGAGCGGTGGGGGTGGCCGAGTGCGGGCGGTTTGCGCCAAATCCCGGGTCATTTTTCGCGATTCCAGGAATCACCGCCGTGGTGCCGGACATTTACGAGGCGGTGGACGAGATCCACCGGGCGGCGCAGCTGTCAAACGACCACGACAAGCTGGACCCTGACGCACGGTCCAAAGCACGGCGTCGTTCGCAAGCACAAGCATGCGAAGTGCGGTCGTTTGACGGCAGCATGCAGTTTACAGCGCAGTGCAAGTGCACGGCGATCCAGCCGCATGAGTTCAAATCGGCGCTTATGCTCGAGAGTGTGTTTCCCCGCATGTACTTGCAAATGCACAGCGGGAAGCGAAAGGCTGCAGAAGTGGAAGGCGATGAGCGGGTGGGCGGGGCGGTTAAGCAGCAGGCATTGTTGCCGGCCAGCACGCCTCGAGCTGAAGGCACAGGGCCGGTAAAGCCGTTGGCGCCGTTGGTCCGGCCAATTTCTCGGCAGCGCTCCGTGCCCGACACAAGTGACACAGCGCCTGTGTCCAATGAGGGACCGCCTGCGTACACACAAGCCGACGTTCGGATCCTGGTCGAGGAGATGAAATCGCAAATGCGGTGGTTCAAACGCGAAATCCACCGGATTCCCCGAACGCGGCGCCGAGTGTTTGTGCAGGGCTCGGACGGCGTTCCTCGCCAAGACTGGCTTCGAGTGGAAATAAAGCCGTTGGCACTTCCCATGCCCATGCAATGTTTGTTGGCGCCGTTGTTTGCGCACTGCGGATTCCGCGAATCAATGCAGCCGCAAATCGTCGTCGTCCGAAAGCCAAAGAACCGCATTCATTTTCTCGACACTGAAGACTCGCTGTTGTACCTGGGGCTGCGGCTGTTTGGCCTGGAGGACGTGGCGTCTATTCGAGTGCACATGTTGCCGTGCAAAACAGCGTCGCAGCTGCGGAACCGGATGAATAATTTGCGGGCTCGGAGGGCGCCGCCTAATCTGGTCAAAGAGCATTGCTTGAGAAGGATTGCGCCGTTTACACTGGAGGAGGAGGAGACGTTAAGGGTAGGCGTGATGGTGTATGGCGATGAGTTTAAGCAGCTTAATCGCAGCTTTTTGGGAAACCGACCGGTGCTGGCGCTGACGCATGTGTGGAACCATATGCGCAATCCGCCCGACTCTGATTAGTCTTTGAATTAATATACAGCGTTAATGTGCTGCAGCACGGGATATCCCGGAAGCAATGCCTGGGTTTTCTACATATATGAGTTAATTAAACATGACATGCACCATATATCGTTGCTGCACCATATGCATGGCTGCTCCGAGTCAGTCGTGGTCAGATGTGCTTGGGATAAGGGAGGCGCTGTGGTTGGCTGGAAATAGCCCGTGACCATTGAGTGGGATTATACGCCTTTGTGCCATTCCAGAAATCTAGCTTAGCGTTGACTCACCTGGCGTTTATGTGACACACACGACTGTTTTTTCTTTCTTTTTTCTTTTCATTTTTACACTATTATATAAAGTTATTTCTTGTAAAATGTCGCTTTTATTCTGCCGGACAAGGACGGGGTTGACAGAGGTGCCGAGCGTGGTAGGGCACAGCCGGGCCGCTCACAACCTCGCAGCTCACAACATTGCGTCAAACCTCACGGGCGGGCGTACTCTGCAGCAAAAGTTTTACGAAAACAGAATCTTGGACAGATACACAGCACAAGAGGCAAAGAAGGTGTCGCTGCGGCAGTTGGTGCTGTTTGGGCGGCAGCTGACCGGCGACAAGCTGATTGCGTCGGCCAATTACGTGCGCACAGAGCTGCCCGTACGGCTGGCGCACCGCATCAGTGACTTTCAGTACCTGCCATATATCGCTGGGACTAACCCGCACTTGCGCACAGTGTACGAGCTGTACTGGCGGGCATTCGACGAGTTCCGCAAGTTCCCCGTAGTCAAAACGCTGGACGACAACCGGCGGTTCTGCGACACGATGCGGCGCAACTTGCTCGAGCACTCGCGAGTGATTCCGCAACTGGGCGTCGGCGTGGCCGAGTGTGCCAGCCTTGTTGCACAGGACGATATGGACGCGTTTATGCACCAGATGCTGGTGTCGCGCATTTCGCGGCGCACGCTGTCGGAGCAGCACATTGAGCTGAGCGAGCAGTTCGACGGGGCGTTGCGCGAGCATCTGGGGCTAAGGGCCGACGAGGGCGTTGATCAGATGCGGCAGGCGCCATCTGATTTCGCCACGCAGCACACAGGCATTGTCAGCGCCAACTGCAGCGTGGCTCGTGTGGTGCACGACTGCGCCGAGCGGGCGGGCGGCGCAATTGAGGAGGCGTGTGGGCTGCCGGCGGGCACCGCGCCGCATGTGGTGGTTGCGGGCCATACGGATGCGACGTTTATGTGCATTCCAGGGCACTTTGCGTATGTGGTGCACGAGCTGCTGCGCAATGCGATGAGCCACGTGGTGCGGAGGTATACCGGGCGGCTGGGCGAGGGCGGCGGGGGCCCTGCGTTTCCGCCGATCAACGTGACGGTGTGCTCGAGCCGCAGCGACGTGGTGGTGCGTGTGTCGGATGAGGGCGGCGGCATTGCGGCATCAGAGCTTCCACATGTGTGGTCGTTTACGCATCCGCTGAAGGCGCAGCGGCTGCACGATCTGCACGCGGTGCGGCGGATGGAGGCGCGGATGGGCGAGGATGCGCCGCCTGCAGGGTTCGGGCTGCCGATGTCTCGCGTATACGCCGAGTACTGGGGCGGCTCGGTCACTGTGCACTCGCTGCCAGGCCACGGCGTCGACGCGTATGTGCAGCTGCCGCGGCTGGGCAACGCAGTGGAGAACATTGCCAGCCGGCGCCGCCACACATAATTTAAGTTGTATACTATTTATTCATTATCTTTGGAGTCAAACGCCGAGCCTATCGACGGCCGTGCATCGCTAATCATCTTGCTCAAACCTTGCTCATGTAACGCAGCTTTGACGCACGTCCGATAGGCTTGAAACTGCTCGGCGCAGTCGTTTGTTTTCTCGCCCTTGAGGAACCGCTCACTGTACCACCAGGCAAAGCACGTATCGTACTCGTGCTTGAGCGCTGTGCATTTCGAGTCAATGCTGTCCATAATTAGTTTCAAAAATAAGAGTGGGGAAAAAGTGGATAAATGAGGATAATTAGGGATTACATTTATTGGATCTATTTAATTGGGGGAAGTGTCGCGTGACTGCGCAACGTCTGGGCAATTTTCTCGTACACGATAAACGTAAGGGCGTTGCCAGGGAGCACTCGCAGTAACGCCGGGCCGAATCCCTTGTAAAAGGCCATCGTGCCCTCTACACGCATAGTCTTTACAATAGCGTCAAACAGTCCTGAGTACGGGGTGTGCTGGACTGGAGTATTTGGCGTTAGCTGCAGCCGCGAGCGCAAGACTTGCGTGGGATATGTGACGGCGAGGGCAAAGAGCTTGGCCAGTGACGTCATAACAGCCAACTCTCCGGCCAGCAGCTCATGTCCTGTGGCCAGCACTCTGCGCCGCTTCATTTCCTCATACGCCATAAACTGCAGCCCACCATGGCCGACGCCCAAAAGCCCCGGGGCCAGTCCTTTGTACAGCCCTTTCCAACCTTCGTTTCTCGCCAGCCTGTGCAATCCATCCACCAGTCCACGGTACGCATGCGGGTCGTTTTTCGACGTTGTGCAGACTCGAGTCTTCACCACCCATAATGGATTGGCCACACACTGGGTAAGCGCGCCTGCACACGCGCCTGCTACCAAGTGCTGGGCAGGCGACAGTGTGCTGATGCCTTGGGGAGTTTCAGACGTGCGGCCGTGGGCCATTTGGTCTTTGATCCACGTGTACCAGGCAAAATACAGCCCCCAGCTCATGCAGTTGCCGGCCAAATTGGCGCCCAGTCCACGGTACAGCCCGCAAAAGCCATCCGTATGTACAACGTGTCGAGTGGCTCGAACGGCACGGCCCAGTGTAGCTTGTGTGTGCGACTTTGTATCAACTTGCAGCCGTATTTTCACAAGATCGAGTGGATGCAATAGAAGGGTGGACACGATGGCGCCGCCAGTTCCCGAAAGTGCGTGGTCCAGGGCAAGCGAGCCGGAAAACGTTCCGGTCATTTAAAAGGCAAATTAGAGTGAATTGGAGATAAAGGGTTGCTTTTGATCATTGGATGAATGAAAATGTATATTGCTTTTGATCATTGGAAAAAGCGCAAGAGGGACATCACTAACGGGAACAATAATCTTTATTAAAAAGTTATGGCTTGATACATATCGCCAAAAGTATATCCAAAAAACTAGCGAATGGACGTGCTCGCGCTCGATTGTGCCGACGCAGCCTTCGTCCCCTTTGTCTTTCTCGACTCAAACACGCGCCAAAACTTCAAACTCTCGTCGCTCGCGGCCGTCGCCACCGTTTGCGCATCAGGCGAAAGTGCCGTATGCAGCACTCGAGTGTCGTGCGCAGGAATATCCACGATTTTCGCCAGCGACGGGTAACTCCACAAGGCCAAATGGTTATGCGGAAACCCGTGCGACGTCACCAGCTCGCGGTACTCGTGGGAAAACACAATAGACGTTACTTGCGACCCCGTGTTGATGGAGCTCAAGCGAGCGGCGGTGGTGGTGTTCCAGAAATGCACGTGCTTGTCGCTCGACCCGCCGCCCGTGGCAAGCAGATTGAGCTGCCATGGGCTCCACGCAACGGCTCGCACGGCAGCCGTGTGCTGCGTTTTGGTGAACTTTGGCACAAGCGAACGGGCGTCCCAGATGTTGACCAGATTGTCGTTGCCCCCCGACGCCAGCAGCGAGCCGTCCGAGCGCCACGAGAGGCCACACACTTCGTGGTTGTGGGCAACGAGCTCAGCCGTCTTGTGCGCAGCAACGCGAACATCGTGGTTCCAGATGCTTCCGTCCCGGCTTCCGGCCGACACCATATGGCGCTCCCACGACAACACGCCAACGCGCGACTGCCGTCCGCCCATCGTCCTGATCTTGCTCCGTGCTTCTGCGTCCCAGATCTCCACATCTCCGCTGCTTGTGCCCACCGCCAAGTACGCTCCATCCCCCGTCCACTTCACACTCGCCACATACACGTCGCCCTCCAGCTCACACAAACTGTCCACATCGCCCGAAGTTGCATTCCACAAATACACGCTCTGATCCAGCCCAATCGCCAGCACATTGCCCGCCGACCAATCAAGCAAATTAAGATAATAGTCGTCCACAAGCCCGGGCGCGTCCAATACGCGTTCCGGAGTAGTCAAAATGCGGCGCTTGGTCCCCGATGGCTTAAGCACGGGCCGAGTAATTTGCCGCAAATCGTCTCGATCACTCACCGGAGCGGATTCTTTGAACTTTAGGATGCGAGTATCCAGTGATACGCCGCAGGCTCGAGCTACTTGTGCGTGGTACGCACGCGTGCGTTCGTCGAGGTCAGAGTCCGTGTGGGAAAGAGCAAGTTGCGTGGACGCCATGTCGAGGGCTTGGCGGTTGGGAATGAACCGGTCGTATTGCGATGGCTTTGTTTTCTTGCCTCGGGGCGACGCAGGCCGGGGCTTGGCGGAGCGTACGGTGTCGGGAGCTGTTGTCCGCGGCGATGCCCGAACGCTGTCAAGAACGGCGCGTGGCGCTTTGCCCGGACCTGCGCTTGCAAACGTCTTGGCTGTCTCTGACATTACTGAAGAAACTGAAACAATGCGCAAAGTTGCCAAATAGAATATAAAATAGAGAGGCAGCAAAGAAAGAAAAGTGTAAACAAGTGCTTTTTGTGATAAACAAAAGCTCATTGTCCTTGCACGTGCCGCACGCCCACATTTCGAAAATCCATCCCAATCCACTTTGATTTTTTAGTGCAATTTCCAAAAACCCATCTTATCTGCTTATTCTAATCCTCATACCCAAAATGAACGACACGATCAAGAGCATTATTGTCAAGACCACCGCCGTCGGCAAGTTTGCCGTGCACTGGGGATACATCCCGCTTATCGTGTACATCGGATACCGCGCCTGCACGCCCAAACCCCCTCTATCCCGCATTCTCAGCCCAATGGCCTAAATCTCCATTATATTAATAAATCTACTCGTAACTTGTGGACTGTTTTGACCCCACGCTTGCTTTGTTTTGCGAATGCGTGTCGGCCAATGGAAGTGGCGGCACGGGCGGCACTTGATATATTGGGTGCCGCATATGGCCCATGCTGGTGTTGCGCGACAGCGTGCCCAGTCCTCGCCGTCTGCTGTTTGCCACGCGCATTTCTCGCGTCAAGTACCGAACTATCGGCTGTGTGGGCAGCCCTTTGAGCGTAGCTACGGCGAAACTGTACGGCTCCGCTCGTGGCTCGGCCCGTGCCCGCACGTTCTCCTTGTTTGGCACAACGCGGTTGGCCGAATACAGAGCATCCGTAATAATGCAACACATTGTGTCTTGCAATGCATTTACATGGACGCCTAGCCCTCCGTCCACCTGCTGAGAGCGCTTGACTGCGTCAAACATGCTTTCGATGCGCACTTTGTACTTTTTAAAGTCGCCGCCCAGAAACTGGTACAGAGCCGCCAGCTCATGCGCCACGGGTTTGTGGTCGTTGACATTGAGCCGGTGATAGATCGTACTAGCCACCGTAACAATCTGATTAATCACCGAGTAATACTGCCAGTGCGCATTAATACCCCGGCGTTTTTCCTGCGTAACAATGTCGGTTACACGCGCTGGCCGGCGTTTCGACATTGGAATCATCGCCACACTAAGCACGTCGTCGGGCGGCAGGGCGCGGCTCAAGACCGGCTCGCCGCCAAAGCTCGACTCGGAGCTTGCGTCGTCGTCACCACTGCCGCGCAACTCGTCATCGGGGTCTTCTTTGCGCCACGGAAACGGCCGGTCCGGATGGCGTGTCAGCCAGTTTACCCATTTGGCTGCAAACGGAAACACAAGGCTCAATCCCGACTGCTCAAAGTACTGCGACACTTCACTCAGCATCGCTCGCAGCGCTTGCTCGTGGTCCGCATATACAGGCTCCTCTGCTATTATGTCTGTGGTGCCCAGTCCAAGCTGCATGTTGCTCTTGCGCCGCTGGAGCTGTTGCCGCTGCAACGTGCATTGCTGGTGCACTGCCCGGCCCAGGCTCTGCAAAATCGTCGGATCAAGTGTGGGCTGCGTCGGGTCGTTGTCCGTGAAATAGTCTTCTTGCTCACGAGCGAGTGCCAGTTCCAGTTCACTGGCAATCTCCATAATTTCCAAAGGCAGGTCGTTGACTGTGTTCCGCTCACGGGCGCCGTTTGCTGGAGCTGCATGTGTGCTGTCGCCCGTAGGCTCGACTGCCGCCTCAGCGTTGCCCGCAGACGATGTTGTCAAAGTGCTGGCGTTTGTCCGCCCCGACAGCAGTGCTCGATCGGCTGCTGCATCCGATGGCGCAGTCATCCCAACTCGGGCAAAGTCGTCGGCCAACCGAGCCACTGCGCTGCGAGCCGGCTCCGAGTGCAACATGCTATGTGGTGCCAGCGTGCGGTCGCGGCTGGCCAGCATCCCCGCCTCGTGCTCAATCGGCTCGCCAAAACTGTCTGTCGAGTCGTTTGAACCGCTATATCCATAGTCGCTGTCCTGCGCCGTCGACAGATCCACAATATCGCTGAGCTCGTCAAACCCGTCGAGATCTTCCATCTGTACCATATGGTCGTCGCTCGGTATCTCGGGATACATGGGTTGTCCACCCACGGTGCCAATCGCCGCCGATGCAGGCAGCTCGAGGTCGTCGGGCTCGGGCAGATCGTCCAGCATCGAGTACACGTCGGATTGCCGCCATGGATTCACGCCCATTACTGCGCTGTCGCAGGGCGTGTGAATAGCGCCTTGTGCACGCTGGGCAAAGTCAAACGCAATCGGACTGCTTTGTCCACGGGCCAGCGGCAACATGCTGTCGTCGCTGCCGCTAGAATCCAGCGTTGCTTCTGTCCGGCGTGCTGCCCACTGCGACACATTTGTTCGCTTGCTGCTCGAGGGCTTGTCAATAGGCGATGAAACCGATGTACGTTGGTACAACGGGCTGGCTGGCACGCGGTCCAGCGACACCAGGCTCAAGCCCTGGCCCACACGCCGGTTCGGATGCGACGGCAGCTCAAATGGACTAGGCTCTGCTGCCTCTTCCGAATGCGTGCGATAATACTCCAGCACATTGTCCAACGACTCGTTGGTTGCTTTGCGCACTGACTTGCCGCTGGCAAACGGATTCTCTGGCAGCCGCCGACTGTCCGTATCGCCATTGCTAGACGCAGACTGCTCGCTCGTCACTTGCGACTCTGCATGTGTGTCGCCGACTTGCACAAGCACACTTACAGGTTTGGGTCGCCGCTTAAAGTACCCGTACCCTGCGCTGCTTTGCGGCTCTGACGAGTCTACCGGGCGCGTAGCATCTTCGGGCGACGACACTGTAGCTTCAAACGCTCGCATTGCTTCGGCTGCATTGGAGCTGCTGGCCGTGAACGGTGCAGGCAAGTCGGGCACTGGCGCGTCGGTAAAGAACGACGACGAGCGGTGCTGTGCAGGACCCAGTGCATCGTCGGCCGAGCTAAAGCTCTGCTGCGCCGTGGCAAAGTCCATGATTGTCTCGGCGCGCCCTTGCCACATTGAGTATCCGGCGCTGTGGTAGCTACTGACCGAGTTCGGGCTGCTGTCGTTGTTGGCCATCGAGTCTGACGGTATCCGCGACGCATATGCCAGAGGAATTTTTTGCGCTGGCTCCGGCGTCTGCATTGGGGCCTGCCCTGAAGCACCGCTCTGCCGCCGGTACCGCGCATTCTCGTTGGCAATGTGCTTCCGGATCGCCGCTGACTCGCCGTCGCTCACCACACTGCCGTGCTCGCTGCCTGGAAACTGCATCAGCTCAACTTTGTCGTCAGGTGAGTTGAGCAGTGATTGGATGGCGATTGGCGAGGGCCCTGTCATTGCCTCGGCAGGCATGCCTGAGGCAGACGCAGCTGCCGATGCATTGGTGCTGGCCATGGGCGGCGCTATGTCCTGTGGATGCTCTTGCATTTCGCGCATGGGTGCCAGTGCTGTCGCCGAGTAGCTGTACGGCAACCGCTCTGCGTGTGCCTGCGGGCCCGCTGCCGCAGTGCCATGGAATACACCTGTGCCTCCTGCCTCCGTCACATGCACGTTTGCGCTAACTGTGCCTGCAACTCTCTGCATCCGCTCGCGCTCAGCTGCGGGCACCGCATCGCCATTTTTGCGCTCCATCGGCGAGTCAGTCGCTGCGCGTAGCGGCGACTGCGCATGGACCAGGGTTGGCGACTGGTGGTGGGTTGCCCGCAAATAACCGTCAGCTGGCACGACTGCAGCTGTTGTGACCGCTGCGGCGCCTGATATTGCCAGCCCGTGCTCGTATGTTGCAGTGTAGTGCGGCCAGTACGCCTGCGAGTAGCCGCTGGCGTCTGTGACCGTGCCTGACATCTGGTCGTTGCTGCGGACCGATGCCGACTCGTGCCGAGCGCTACTCTCGCCCACGCCGCTTGACGCTGCTGGGTATCCACTCACTGCCCACGCCTGAGCACCGTGGGACACGCTGTCTGTCGTGCCATGTGCAACCGTCGGAGGCACATGCACGGCGCTGCTCCCAGTCATTGTGCTCTGCTCAAATGGGTTGGTACTTGCTGCCGCATACGCACTGGCCATAGGTGGGAGCTGCTGAGGATGCTGCTGCTGAGTATGCTGTAGCGGTGGATGTTGTAGCGGTGGATATTGCCGTGGCGGATAGTGCGAATAATGCGCATGTGTGTATGTCTGCTGGGTCATCGTCGTTGTTGGGTATGCATACATTCCTGTTGTCGTGTACTTTTGCTGGACAGTTGGCGAAATATCCGCAGTGTAACCCTGTACTGGCCCCTGGCCGGGCACTGCCTGCGCCAAACCTGCAGCTCCAGGTGCTGCTGACATCATCCCTGCATTGCTCAACGAAGTGCCCTGCGTAGCCGGCGAGCTCGGCACATCCGACGACCTCGTCTGCTCTCTGCGGAAATGCTGCCGCTGAACCGCCCGCGAGTCGCTGCCCATTGCCCGCCGCAACGACTCTATTTCGTCCTCGGACGTGTCGTCGCTGCTATGGCTATTGTTCGCTGGCCCGGCGCGAATAGGGCCTGCATATACCTTATCCGAGGGATCTGACGGCGCGTTCGACAGGCGTCGTGGCGAGTTGCCCACTGCGTAGTGCTGTGGCAGCGGTGGTACTGGTCCAGATGTCGGCGTGTAGTGCCCCTGGGCTGTCGAGTGCGGGTGCCGGTGCGTGTTGAGCAGCGCTCCGTAGCCTCGGGCTGCCGATGCCGATGCCGACACTCCGGCTGTTTGCGGCGGTATCGGCACACCTGTTGCGTGCCGCTGCCCCGCATACTGCTCGCCTGCCGTGTGTGGCGACCCAGTATATGCGTACTGCTCTCCGGTCATTTGCTTACCAAAGTTGTCGGAGTTTGGAATCTACTCTAAAATCCCTTGGTGGCAGTACCTAATTTGTTAATTTCTAGACACTATTATTCTTCGCCGTTCAAAATGCAAAAAGAGATGTAATGAATATAGAAGCAAAGTGTGTAAATCAAGTAGTCAAGGAAACATTCAAGCAAAAAAAGAGCAAGGAAAGATGCCCCCTTTTTGTTCTATTGCTTGGTAAAAGGATGGGAAAAGGGGGTAAAAATGTTTGGCTATTTTGCATTGGCTTGCCACACTCAGGCGTCATTTGTCTTTTTCTTTGGTGCTGCAAATCGGATTGATCCCGTGCACAGCTGACTGCTTTTATTTCTGGTGTCATTCCAGCCGCTGCAACAGGAACTCTTTGACCAAAGCCAAAGCGTGTTACTGTTCCTAAAAACGTCTCCTTTTTAGCTGCACCATGCTGGTGGAAAGCTATAGCTTGAATAAAGTTGATTGTTTGATGAGTTTCGCTGGTTGCTGATCATTGATAGCATATTGGCAAAGGAAAAGGCAGAAAATGTCATTTTGTATAAACCATTTCTATAATAGAGTATTGTTATGCTATGCTTTAATTGGGTTTCTATTGCTTTTTCCTGGACAAGGAATAGTACTCGATGTAAGTGACAGATATACGCACACAGCTGGTGCATTTCCTTAGTTAATTACCTTACTCATCCTGCGTATGTCCTAGCCTGTTACGTCCTACTGACTGAATCAGTACACCAGCGTATTATACAGTTTTTAATAAGTCGTTTATTTAGTTACTGGTTGTCACTGGCTAATGTTGTTTTAGCGTCTATAAAAACGGTCAAATGAAAATAAAGTTTAACATTGATAAAATTAACAAACTTTGGATATTATATGGTATAGTATATTTCTTAATTCATAATTTGAAGAACCACAGATGGTACCCTAATCTACTTGCCCACTTCACTCATAGCTAAATGGTTATTTCCAGCCACTAATCAACAAAACGTTACAGAAAAGAAGGATAACAACATGGTTTGGTTGGATATGGACATGCACTAATTCAACAACCATTCTTTCACTTTGTTATTGAAACATTATATTGCCGCACTAGCAAATGCATGGCTCATCTTTCCTTTTGCATTTTGCATGCACATGCTGTGTTTAGAGCTGGCACAAGAACCGCTCCAAATATATACGCTGCTAGTCACGTGTACAATCTGACCAATGACACATCCGATGATCTGCATATCGTGCTCGCCGGTTTTTCAAAGGTAAGAATAAACAAAGTGCGCTGCATTGACTGAACGCGGCTGTTTGGGGAGTTTGCGCAAAGACCTTTTTTCTTTTTGCCTGTTGTTTATCCCGATATTGTTTCCACGCTGATATTGAAATATTAACTTTATAAATTTAAACAGGAAGCCACGCTAACTTTATTTGTCACACATTTCTTTGCCACAGCGCGCCTTTCTTGCGAATAAGAGCGTCGAATGGAGGACAGTGACGACTTCAACTACGACAGTGTGGTCTCCGACCCCGGTGCGTACTCTAAAATTCTTAATGGTGACGCGCCCGAAAAGCCCAGCGCACCCGAAGACAATTCCAAGCTTGGCAACACCATACTGACGCCGTCAACACACATGGTTGCTCACACCAACTATGCGGCAGAGACTGCGAGTATGCCGAGCGACAGCATGCCGTCACTGGCAGTCAGCACCCCGACTAGCGAGCGGTTTCAGCTAGAGTATGACCGGGAGATGCGCGACCACGGCCACTTTGACAGCCAGCAGTCACAGTTTGGGTTAAAAAGCGGCATGTACTTGAACGGATCGGATACAGATATCTCTGCAAAGTAAGTAGCTGAAAAAAAACAAAAGAGGGGCGAGAAACTGATCCCTGTATTTACTGACCCGCTAATTGGCTTTCTCATGTTGTGTTTACTGAACCTCGCGCTACTGCTTTTCGTTGCGATTTAAGGGAAATATTGTAGACTAAAGGGCGACGTTGTGTTTTCAGGAAAATGGAGCGCAGTTGGAGACTCAAACATACGCACGCACGGACGGCGGGCCAGTCACAGTGCGATTGATGACACGACATTTGACAATCCGTCGTTTAACGACTCGACAGACGTGTCGCTGTCGCGGCTGATTCGCGAGTCCTCAGTTGATGACGACCAAAAGCGCACAATGCTGCAGTCGCAGTATGCAAGCGGGTCGGATCAACACTATACAGACCGGCATCCACCGTCGGCACCGACCACGCCAGTTATGCGGCAAAGCACAGTGGATGGTCTGGTGACGCCAAAGATGGCGCGGGCGCTAAGCGACGGATCAGTGCTGCATTCTGCGCCTGGCGATGCGAGAGTGCTGCGGTCGGCACTGCGCGGAAGCCGGTCGACGGGGCCGCCACCTGGTAAAGTGCAATTTGACGAGGCATCGTTGGGCATATTGCACAAGGGGGTGGAAAATGGTATGCTGTCCACGTCCAGCCTCGGAATATCATCTACTGGTCTTGACGGTGCCAGCACAGAGTCGATTGAGTTTGGCCCGCCCCAAACCCAAGATAGTATTGGGGATATGGATACGCAGCCTTTAGAGACTGATGACTCTGCCGATGCACCTGCAAGCAGCGCCAATGAGCCCGAGGATGAGTACCAGAAAGCAGTTCCAGCGGAACCGGCTATGCGCCCACGAGTGAGCAGCCTGGAGGGCTTTACAGGTGTTGGGATGGCAGGTGGCATGTTCCGCAAGTTTGCTGGCTGGACACGCAACCATATTGGACAGCGGCCTTTGAGCCCTGCGCTAGCTGCCGCTACACTCGCCAGCCCTGTTGACCCTGCTGAAGCCGAAAAGCCTAATACGACGATTGACAGCTTGAGCTCGTCGCAGTCTGCATCTACAGTGTCGCCTGTCCGAACTGAGCCAATGCACTCGCAAATGCTATCGAATTTTACTACACCGACCTCAAGCCGCAGCACAACGTCACAATCTACGCCTCGGCAGCGGCCAGGGTCGGCGAAAAAGAACGCGCTTACGCCGTCCCGCAGCGTTAATCCGCTGACACGCCACCTAGCGCTGAAATCGATTCGGTCAGCACCGTCAGCACAGCGCAGCATGCAACACGGAGGAGATGATAACGATGCCTCACCTACGAACCGGGGCTACACTGATATGCGGCCACTCATTGACAGCTTGGACGCAAGCGAGGACTCGGCAATGCTGGGAATGTCAGAACTGCAGCAGCAATTTGACGGGTTCGCCGATCGGCTCAAGCACGATGCTTCGGCAGTGCACGCAGACGTGGCGGAGAGCGAGGAGGCGTGGACGGCGCTGCAGAACGAGCTGCAGACTGTGCAGATGCAGCTGCAGCAGGCTGAGACGGCGCGGGATTTTCTGCAGCAACGAGTCGAGGGCGCAGACCGCGACCGTGTAGAATGGGAGCAAGAGCGGGATCTTTTGCAAGTTGAGAAACATGATTTGCAAGAGTCGGTTGACCAGTGGCGGAAGCGCATTGGCGACGCTGAGAAAGAACGTCAGGGAATGTGGACTGAAGACATGCAGACGCGTGAGCAGCTGCTCAGCGCTATAGCGCATCTCGAGGAGCAGCTGCGAGACGACAAGCTGAAATGGAACGAAGAGCGCGCGGATATGACACACGAGATTGATGAGATTCTTTTGGACTACGACCGCGTCGAGACCGAAAACGCTCGCATCAAAGCAAAGAACGATCAGCTTGAGGGCGAGTTTGGGGTGCTTGACTCTGAGACTCGTCAAATGCAGGCTGATTTCGAGCTTGTGGTATCAGAGAACCAGCAGTTGCAGGCCGACATGCACGAGCTGCACACGCGGGTCGAGCGCGAGCGCACAGCAGTGCACGTAAAGCAGTCGAATCTGGAGCGCGAGCGCGATGAGCTGCGGGCTATGGCGGCTGCACATGCGCAGGAACGCGCTGAGTTGCAGGCACGCGTAGCCAAGCAGCAGAGCGACAACACATTGCTGCGCGAGACACTTGAGGATCTGACAGAGCGCAACCGTGAGTTGAAGCAGTCGCGCAACGAGAGCAATCAAGATCTGAAAGAATCGCGCGACGAGAGCAACTTTTTCACCACGGCGATCAACGAAACCATGCTGCCGCCATCGCCCGAGACCGATCCGGCCGAAAACAAGCCAGCAAAGGACGATGCTAACGCATTGCTCAAGAAGGAGTTGCAGCGTATGAAAGATGACTATGACATGTTGCTAGAGTCGTTGCGCGAGGCGGTCGAGGGCAAAAACGAGTACAAACAAAGGGCAGCTGAGCATGCAGCAGCGGTTGACGCTTTCCGCAAGCAGGTGGCTGATCTGGAAGCAAAGATCAAGCAAACACCCAGATCAAACGACACGGAGTTGGAGCAGCTCCGCGAGAGCGAGCAGCAGCTACAGAAAGAGCTCGACCGCAGCGAAAGCATGCGGGAGGCAACGGCCGAGCGGCTTCGCGCGCAGGAGGAGCGCGCACATGGGTTGTCTGTGCGCTGCGACGAGCAAGTACAGCGTGTGGCACGGCTGGAGACCGAGTTGAGTGACTTGCAGATGCGCCAGGGCGAAGACGAGACGCAGAAGAAGGATGCTGCGATGTGGGAGACGATGGTTGCAGATTTGACTCAGCAGATTACACGGCTGCAGTCGGAGGGTGACGAGCTGCGTCAGCGCTTGCAGGTGGCCGATGAAGCGCAAGATGAGATGACGCGGGCGCGCGAGAGGATTGCGGCGCTGGAGGCGTCGAACAAGCAGTTGGGCAGTCAGATTGTTGGGCTTCACGTGCAAAATGTAGGACAGAGCCAAAGCGACAGCAAGCAAAGCCAAGGCGAAACCAAGACTGGTGAAACTAAGAATGGCGAAACCACGACTGACGAAGCAAAGACTGGCGTAACCAAAACATCCAGCACGCCAATATCACCAGAGCTGCAGCAAAATGTGCTGGAATCAACCGTCAAGGGGTTGGAGGAGAACTTGGAACAGCTGCGGTACCGGCGAACCATGGTTGAGAAGGAGAGGAGGCTGCTGGCCGATGGGCTGCGCGATATGTTGCTGAAAAACGCGACACTACGCACGGAGATCTCGGAGCTTCTGCTGCGGCGCATGGGAAAGCTGCGCGAAAAGCAGGCGCTGCAGCGGTCCGAGAGCCACGGCAGCGATGGCGATGATGGCGGCGCATCAATGATGTCAGGGCTGTTGAACCACGTGCCTACGACGAGCCAACTGCTCGACGTCAACAGCAAATACGTGCACTCGCTTGACCGGCATCTCGATGAAGTTGCAAACATTATCGAGGATGATGTGGCGATGCCACTGCCGGCTAAACGCACTACAGCTTCACATGTGTTTGCCGAGCGCACCCAGAAGCGGATGCTAACGCCGATTCGCGAGGAGACCGTGTCGCGCGGACGCATGCTGCAGGACGCAGCCACACAATGCAGCCTGGACGGCGTTGAGGACGAACAGCGTGCGCAGCGTGCAGCGCTGGCGGATGTAGAGCAAGAGCGCGACCAGTTCCGTGCTGCTCATGAGGAATCAGTAGAGCACGTAACTCGACTGGCTGAGCAGATTGAGGAGCTGAGCGAAGATCACGAGCGCATGCGTGCAGAGCGCACAACGTTGGCACGCTCAGCGCTGTGTGTGGGTCGGCAGTTGGATGTGCTGCGCGGTGCGCTAGCGCGATTGGCCTCTCGCAGTTCGTCCGCTACGAGCACAGCGCCAGATGCCGACGATATTGAAGAGGCGCGTACGATTGAGGAAGATGACGCAATGCTTGGAGCCACATTTGCACGGCCATTGGACGAAGATGTGCCGCAGGCAGGTGATGAGGCATTAGAGCGCATTGGCGTAGTTGTAGCCGAAGCATATGCCGAGCTTAAGCGCGTTCGCCACGACACAGTGCGGGCGCGGCGTGAGCGTGTGCGCATGGTTAAGCGGATGACGGAGCTGGAAAGCAGCAAAATGCCGTCGTTTGAGCTGTCGGCGCAGTGGGGTCGGCGCATGCGAGCGCGCAGTGTTGCTGATGGAACTGAGATGTTGTTGGCTGACAATGGTGACGTTGAGCCTTCAGCGTCGCTGTTATTGCCAGATGAAGTTGAACCTCCAGCATCGCTGTTCTTGCCCGATGAGTCGGCAGTGATGGCGGAGCTGGCTGCGACAAAGGACCGACAGAATGGCGATGAGCCTATGATGACGTCGTTCATTTCGCCTGATGCGCTGCGCGACTCGACGTCAGCAGCACGCGAATTGGCGCGACTGGCAGGGCTGGTGACTCAAAAGGACCGTCGCTTGCGGGCGGCCGAAGTGAGTCTGCAGAAGATCGAAGATGTCAACCATGAACTGGTGGCCAAACTGGACCGGGCGTATGCCGACCGCATCCGTGCGCAGCAAGAGTCTGGTACTGCAGCGTTGCGTGCATCAGCGCGCTCGGCGAGCCGTGGTAACACGCCCAATCGTGGAACTGACTGGGACGATCTGGAATCTATTGTGCAAGAGCTGGAGCGCTGCAAGAGCAAAAACGCAACGTACTTTACTAATGTCGAGCGGTTGTGTGCGGTGCTGAACCAACACACGCTGGACAGAGCCCTATCTGATGCTGACGATGATGATGATGCGGCAAACCGTCGCCAGTCGTCGGCACCACCGGAGAACACGTATCGCAAGCTTTTGGTTGACATGGCTACAGCGCTGGATGCCACTGGCGACTTGGATGCGCGGAAGAGCATTCGCGACAACTTTAGCGATATGGCTGCAGCTGTGCGTCGGCGGCTGGACGAGGCTGACTCGGAACTGCGTCAGACACGGTCAGCCCTGGACGTGTCGCGATTGGCCAGCGAGGCATCGCCAGATGCTGTGCAGCGCGCACGCGCGGCTGAGCGGCGAGCAGGCGAATTAGAGACGCAGCTGGCGGAGCAGCACGCGCAGCAGGCTGGGGACCAGGCAACGTTGCGGTCGCTGAACAGCACGATTGCGCGGTTGCGCCAACAGTGCGTGGCAGCAGAGGCCGACGTCCAGGAAGCACGGCTAGAGCGCGATGGGTGGAACCAGCAGTTTGTTGCCTGCGATCGCGCGCTACAGTACCAGCTGAGTGAAAATGAGCGTCTGGGACTGCAGCTGCGCGAACTGAGTCGCCAGCGGACACGCGACACGCAGGAGTTTGTTTTGAGCCGTGGCGACCAGTCTGCCAGCATCAACTGGGATCAAATCACGCAAGAGGTGACGGCGCGTGTACACCGCGATGCCGAGGCCACATGGAATGCTCGCGAGTTTGCGCTGCGCCAGACGTACGAGAGCCAAATTAAAGTGTTCCGCTGGGCTGCGCGTATGTGGAGCAGCGTCGTGCGCACTATTGCGTCGCACTATATGCGCGATCAGCCAAAGTCAGGCACAACTCGGGCGGCGGGCCGCTGCGACTCGCTGTGCCGCTCAATCGACGAACTCGAGGCGCAAGTGGATGCTGCGGCGAAGCAGGCGGCGGCCCTGCAAGATGGGCTGGATGGGACGCGTAGCCGCAACGAGTTTGTCGAAATGCTCGCTTTGATTGTCAAGGGTCTGGAGCTAGAGTTTACCAGCGCGTGGCGCGACAAAGTGCGTTCATGTATTATTACGCTGGCATCCAGCACGGGCGTACCCACGTCGTCGCCACCGGGCTCATCATCAAGCTCTGCGTCAACAGGCGAGCCACGCCTGACTGCCACACAGAAACAACTCATTCGCGAAAAATACACCAAGCGCGAATCAAAGATCCGCGACAAGTTTACCGAGTCGCTGCGTTTGCAACGTGAGGCTGGTGAGCGGCGGGTGGCCGAGGCCGAGAGCCGGTTTGCGCCGCTTGTGTCCGAGTGCCGGTACTTGCGTATGCGCATGGCGGGGGCGGCAGAGCGTGTGCGGTTTGTCGAGTACCAAAAGCGCGTGTTGATGCAAGTTGTGGGCGGCCAAGACGGCGTGTTCCGCCTGGTCGATGCGATGCCAGAGTCCGAGTCGAATGCCCAGTTGTTGCGGCGCGAGCGAGTGCGGCGTCGGTGGCGGCTGGTCTTACTGGCTGTGCACATGAAGAACCAACTTGTGGATATGGTGGCGCATACGCAGCGGGCCAGCGGAATTAAAATGAAAGAGCTTGTGCGTATGAACTCGAAGAACGGCCAAAAGACTCAGCCTAACGTGCAGCGCGCAGTGGACGTCCCTCCGGTTGCGAGCACAGGAGAGAATGGAAAGCTGTTGGGGAGAGGCGTGTTTTACAACTATAGGTTTCAGCCGCATCAGTTTATCGGCTTGAAATCTACCCCGATTACGCCGTCGCGTTTGCGCAACCGTACTTCGGATATTGCATCCAGCAATGGGTCATCGCTTTAGCTTTTTTGTATGTTTTTGGCGACTGAATGAAAGGAAAATTGTGATTTTTTGAAAGTGTATAATGTGTGCTAATTAATATTAATTGAATGTATTTATTGATAAAAGCAAACTAAAATAAACACCGCCGGTATCTAACCTAGTCTTCATTATCCTAACCCCTCGATTAACGTATGTGAAACGTAGCGCTAGCGATGCTGACTAGATTAAAACAAGTAAATTGTATTAAAGCACGTAATTGAAAAGAGTTAGCTATGTATGTATTTCATTTTTGCAGTTGGCAACCCCGCGGTGTCTTTAAGCTGCGCAAGCAAAGCTGGAGGTGCTACAATAAAAATATAATCTATCTCGTCTGGAAACTTTGCCATCTCGAAGAATGTAATAAAATATTTAAAATATACGTTCATTGAACTTAGCACTGGAAAGTTCAGCTGTAATTCTGGCTTGTTTGCATTGGTGTGTTCGGTGGCTTTAGTATCTCTGGAGCTTATCCACAGCGTTTTCAAGCACGGAAAATCAATCACATTGTCCTCTTTGCTGTCCATAAGCGGTGCCCACGGGGTATTGGAAGCAAATGAATCGATAGTCAAGGTAACCAGTGTGCGATTATTGATGGAAGGCAGCACCTCAGTATTGTAGCTCAAGTTCATGTGTAAAAATTGTAGCATTGGAAAACTAGGACAACCTGTATAATCAAAGTCATGCTCATGAGCAAAATAAACCAGCTGATCGGCATATGCATTAGTTACTTGGCAACAAAAATCATTTATATCAGGATTATATAGCTCATTTAAAAGTTGAAGCCTAGTTACACCTGGCATAATATTGGCTAGTTTCTGGCTATATTTTCTACCCATACGACGAAATGGCACCGACTGACGTTTACGGGGGTTAATATGCTTCGAATCATAATCCACAAGCATGGTTAGCTTGGTAATGTTGGGCCACGTGTTTGAACAGAATTGTAAAGCTTCATCAGAGCTATTAATCTCTGCACATGTTATACTCGAACAGTATACAAATATAATAGCCGATTTAACCATGTGTGTACAGTTGGCCGAAGCAATAATATCTGCATTGGTTTAAATGTTTTTACCAAGTACTTCGTAATAATTGTCATCATAATCATGTGCTTGATGCGGGGCATATTCACCAAAAGTAATAAACACTTTATCATATATTTGGCAAAGCTATTGCACGCAATCGCCGAAATATAGCCAGTAAATATAGTCGCTGTTGGAATCTGAAACCCCAAAGGAAACTCCATTGAGGAACGTAATTGAGTATACCCAACAGAATATCATCAGGCATAATTTGCAGCGCCATGTTGTAAACATATTTTTTTTTAAATTGAAGAAAAGAACTGCGGAGACAAAGTGGCTAGTATTGATATTTTGTTTTGCTGATGCTATTTAAACCTTGATTAAATATTATTAGCAGCGAACCGAGCTGCAACGAGCTGATCTGAGGTTTACACTTTGAAATGCAAACGATATTCATTTTTCAACTACACATTGTTATTCTCTTTGCAGTTGGCATCCATGCGTCTTTAAGCTGTGCAAGCAATGCCGGAGGTGCTTTAATAGAAATATCATCCATCTCGTCTGGAAACTTTGCCATCTTGAAGAATGGGCAGATAGAGCTTTTGCATATTATTGTCAGTGAATTCAGCCCAGGAAACTTTAGCAGTAGTTCCAAATTGCTCAAATCAGTTTTCACAAATGTTGCAAATGAGAAAAACTTCAGATACAGACTTTTCAAGCACGAAAACTCAACCACAGTGTCACCTTTGCTGTCCAAAAACGGTGCCCACGAGGTATCAAAAGGCATATTATCAATATGCAAGTCAACTAGTGTACGACTATTGACGCGAGGTAGCACCTCACGTGTACTTATACTTAGGTGAAGAAATTGCATAGCTTCAAATCGATATCTACCTGTATTATCAATACCAATTATATTGATATATTTTACCAGCTGATTAGCATATGCACCAACCACTAGGCTATAGAACTCATTAGTATCACGACTATTGTAGCCATTTAAAAGTGTAAGATTAGCTACACCTGGGATTATATTGGCTAGTTTTTGGCTATATTTGTTACTCATTTGACAACGTTCTATCAAGATAGTTGAATCAGGGTTACCAGAACTAGAATCATAATCCATAGAAAAACTTAGCTTGGTAATGTTAGTCCATGAGTTTGAACATAATTTTAAAGCCTCAATACAATTATAAAGCTCAGCGAATGTTCTACTTAAATTGTATTGATATATCCTCAAAGATTTAACCATATGTGTACAGTTGGCCAAAGCGATAACGTCTGCATTGGTATAAATGAATTCGGCAAATGGTTTGCTATACTTGTTAGCATATCTTTGGCGCTCGCGTTTTTTATAGCCATTGTTGGTAATAAACACGTGATTATATATCTTTGGTAAAGCGATTGCACGCAGTCGCTGAAATATAGCCAGTAAATAAAGTTGTTGTTTGAAGTTTTCTTTGCGATCCTTTGTCCAAGAAGCATGTCGGAGGATACCCAACAGGACATCATCATGCATAATTTGCAGTGGCATGTTGTAAAATTAATTTCTAAAATAAAGAAAGAACTGCGGAGAAAAAGATGATAGTTTTAATTTTTGATTTCTGGTCGTTGTTTAAATAAAAACGCCACATTTAAATTACTCACTTTTCACTACGAGCTCAGCCACGCCAATCTGATTTGAGATTTACACATCAAATGGCAAGTTAAATTCTAGTCAATAGAATTACGTTAAATGGATGTTTATTAACTAGCTATAGTTATTATAGCCATGCTCGCCAAAGCAGAACTGGTCAAGAATACTATTCAATGCATAACCAAGCAACATACCGCTTTTTATTTAGCTGTATTGTCATTACGTGCACTCTATACAAGCACAATAAAGCTATTAGTTTACGCTATATCTATTCTGTTTCAATTATGAAAAATGGCCAATTGTCTTAGGCAAACAATTTAAAGTATAAAAGTTCTAGACATTTCTACGGCTCTCATACTTTCTCTTCTTACTAAGTTGTTTAGTATAACTCTAAAACTCATTAGTCAACTTGCCAACTACACAATGTCAATCAATCGCTTACCTACCGATATCTGGCTCATAATCCTGAAAGAAATTGTCAAGCCACCTCCCGACTCATTTATTGATTGGGTTGAATGCCGACTACCCATGTTGTGGGTGTGTGGATTATGGCGTCACTTGGCGTTGCCGTATGTGTGTGAGCATATATTTATTGATTGGGCCTGCCAGCATAAATCCAATTCAGGCATAGTTCTTGGAATTGACGATGTAAGCACCTTTCAGATTGTGCACAACATGGACTGCATTCAAATTAGCAATAGCGAGCAGCTAGTCAAGCAGCTAAACTGGAATTTCTTTTATGCCAATACAGATACGCTGTTTCTGTCTGGGGTAGCCAAAATAATGAGCCAAATGTTGTTACCGTGGTCAAATATTGTCGCAGCAGTTTTCACCAGAAACATATTTCAATATGTAGAAATAAACAGCGACAGCTACACATCCGAATTTGATGTTTATGAATGTGCCAGATTATTTACTCAGAAAGTTCCTGCCATTGACAATATAGCAGTTGGCGATGACAATAACAGTACTGTATTGTTTCAGTTTGTTGAGCAAATACTTTACAATAATTCGAATGAGCATACAACTAGCTTTGCAAATAACGTAGCCCCGGCTGCTTGTGTAAAACATATTACTATGCTTGATTTGAATATAAACAGCAGCAATTCAATGCGTTTGGTGGAATTATGCCAAAGCACTTTAACAAATCTGAGAATGCTTTATTTCGAGCCCCATCCTGCGTTGAATATAGCACATCAAGAACCCCACAGACTGGTGTTTGGCAATCTCACTAATTTAGATATATGGACTGTCTCTTGTTTACGATCAAGCCAACTGGAATTGTATGCAAACCACAATAATAGTGGAAAATGCAGTCATTGCCGTTGTATGACTACTCCAAATCTACACAAATTAACTATCAGGAGCTTTTATATGTTATGTATGCTGTTTTCTGACCCAGCCAACTTTAACAACCTTCGCGGGCTAAACATAGAGTATGACATGGGTGCTGCAATGGCTGCCAGCAAAATAAACATTAAACAGCTTGACAGATTAAGCATAAGTCTGATTTTCATAAACACTTATCCTAACGATGAAGTATACCGAGTAATCAACCAGCTGTTTAGCAAAATTGAAATCAAGAATACTGCTCGTCTGGAGTTTTCAGACATATTTAATCGTTTAGATATTGACAGGTTTTCTTGTCCCAATCTGACAGTGCTGGATATAAACAATGGCCAGTTTGACGTAGTGTTCAAGTTTATTAGTCGGCTGCCCAATCTGACAGCACTTCT